>JAVTVY010024576.1:0-86443 GCA_036873755.1 Hanleya hanleyi
TCGCCGTTACCTCATACCTGAAGGACCACCATTACGTCATATCTGAAGGACCACCGTAACCTCGTAACTGAAGGACCATGCACCAGTACCTCCATTGTTTGAAGCATCACTGTTACCTCCATAACAAAATGAACACTGTTTTTTCCCATTCTTTGAAGAACCACCGGGCGGAATACCTCCATATCGAAAGGACCACCAATACCTTCACATCTGAAAGTCCACCATTGCAACTATTCTTTCAAGGATCACCGTTACCTCACTTTTCGAAAGCCCACGGTTACCTCATACCTGAAGGACCACCGTTACCTCTTACATGCAAGACCACCATTACCTCCATTCTTTGGAGGATCACCGTTACTTTCACACCTGAAGAGCCACCGTTATCTCCATTCTTTGAAGAATCAACGTTACATTCATTCCTTGAAGAACCACCGTTACCGTTGGATCAATATGCTGGAGATGGTATCCGACTTTCTGAACAGCGGCCATCTTGAAAATGGCAGCCATCTTGGCTATTTGCTTGGTCAAAATATCTACATATATTATCAGTGTGAATGTATGTGAAGTTGTTTTAATTTGTAGTGCTTAATTTGAGCAACTCTGCCCAAGGTAGAGTGTATACTGTGTAAAATTGACCGAAAATATTGCGCAGAACGGCCATCTTGGATTTATGCAAATTAAAAATTTTCACTCGCTTGTATTTATCTACATTTTTTATATGTTATTCGGGATGGTTTGGGGGAATAGTTGCAGCAAACCGCAATTCTGTTGCAATTTTTTCTAGGTCAAACCACAGATTGACTGGACTATTAATCAATGCATAATCAAAGTTTGGGTAATTCTATACTTTCGTGTAGTCAGGTGTCTTAGGCATCCACTCGTGACCGATTGGAATACAGCTATTTTATGGGAAGATGTTCTGCGGGCTACGAAGAAAATTCTCAGAAGGGGAGCCTCCAGCTAGAGGTTGTGGGAGACTTCGCATGTGCACTAATCCAATATCGCGAAAATATTATGTGTCTTGAAAACTTTCAATCCGTTCCTTTCGAGAATCAGAAATCTGCTTCCGTCGATAGCCAGTCCCCAGTGAGTAATCTCGAACCATGCACATAGACAGCGGGGCTTCCCATCATCAACTCTATAGCGTTGGACACACCGGTTCTCGTCAGATCACCGAAGTTAAGCAACGTTAAGCTCGGTAAATACTTGGATGGGTGACCGGGTGCTGTACTGGCTGGGCTGATCAGTGTCCAGGGTAATAGGAACTGTGCGCACTCTCGTGTTCTGGCACATGTGGGCACCGTCTTGAAATGACTGACACAAGGTTGAAAACGACGTTGAAACCCTACTACTCACCCATTTAATACACTTTTCTCACAATGACGTTACACATACAAAAGGGCCTACTCGAATGTATATACGTATCTTTATTCCAGCAATCACACCTGTATGGTCAAGATACAATGTTCTATCAGTGTACATATATTGATTTATTAAGGAGTCTAGAAATTGTCATTCAATTTGTGTAGATCGTTTCCTGTACCATCCAATGGTCTCGCTCAACGAAGTGCCCTGTCCGTATGCTGTAGAACCTATAAAAGAAGAACAAAAATCTACAGTATAACATCTGTACTACCACATCTACTACACCACCATGCACATTTACATTATCCAATCCACAGTACCAGATCTACAGAATCTACAGTCAGCTTATATTTATGAATATATCAGATTTAAAACAAATCTGAGAGACAAATTTCTAGCCAGTGAGCACAATTTCCCCCAGACACCAGTAAATAACTGTGGCATTAGTTGTGAAAACTTTGTTAGGCTGAAAAGCTTACATTCACGTTCCGGTGAATTGGTACTTTCAAATTTTGATGAGCTGATTCAATACGTTATAAATTTCGGAAATGAACTATCTGTTATGAACCATTCAAAATTAGATGGGCTGTGTTTGACGATTATTGATAACGATAACTGTATTTATTCATGTCGTTAGACCGTGTTAAGCGAACTGTATGTGAACCATATTATCAACGAAGGATAGCACTACTCGATTCATGAACTAAGGTCCAAAGCGTTTCACTACTTTCTACTGATAACGGTGGCTTGATTTGGTCGGACGTTGTATGCTATATTACGATGTAACTTTAATTGTTATTACAGTTAACAATAACTTAATCCTACCTGGCCTGGGAGGCGGGGGCGAAATGGCCCCCCTACCTAACTTTCTGCGCTATCTGTGGAACGACAAAACATGGAGAGCTGAAACTCCGTGACTTTATAGTTTATCATATTGGGGTCATTGGGAGCCTATTTGCATAACCCCCCCGAACAAAGGATCATGAGTCATATTTCTTCAAAATTTCTGCTTTTCCGAGATGAAAAGCGAGCTAAAACTATTTTATTTCACATCACATTAATATTTACTAATTTATCGTGCAGTTTTTGCGGAGAAATTGCATAAATAAACAATTCGGAAAATCTGACTGAAAAATAGACCAAAAATGCCGTTTTTGAAAATGACGTCACTGTGACGTCATCAAAGCGGCCATCTTGGATTTTTTTTTACATTTTCTGGTAGAGGTTGACCCAAGGGTATAGTGTGGTAAGTTTCAGCCCCCTAGCTCAAGGGGTAAGAAAAATAATTAGGGGGGGCATTTCGGCCCCCAGGCCACAACAGGTCCCAAAAAGCCCAGGCCAGATAGGGTTGAAGATTAATTCCTGTTTGGAACCGATGAACAGCAAATCACAAACTGTACATAAGTGCAACGCGTCAGGTTTTACGGGATATCTTCTACAAATTTCAGCTGATTCACCAACTTCCTAAAAGGTATGTAGCAATCGCCAGTTATATAAAGATGTAATTATATGTTATATAAAGAAATAATTGCCAGGTTTAATACGTGGCAATGTTGTTGTTCGCAAAAAGCAAACGCTATTAGGCTGAAATCGGTACATACCAAATTAAATATTTTCTTCATCCAAACAGCCTATCGCTAGTCAATATTCTTCCACGTGAGGCCGTATTCAGAAATCGACAATTCTGCGAACATTTCAACGGATATTGCTTAAATTACCCAGAGTCTCAGGCTGTCACGTTTGTACAGTGATTGACTGGTCTATACCCGATCGCACGTGCTATTCCTCTGATCAAACGAAGTTCAATATACCAGATTTTGATCGTTTGCCAATCACAGATCGCGTAGACAAGATCAGCCCTCTCAAATAGACATTAGGTTAGAAGTTATTTACCAATCCATCACCCAAGTGTCAACCAGACGCGAGCTATAGGGCTCTCAAACTGATCATTCCAAATGCTCACTCCCATTGTTCTTTAATTAGATACTTCTCACAGTATAGATGGATATGAGCCAGTACGCTGGCATCGTTTTCCACCACTCTCTTTCATTTTGCGTTTAATTGTTGCGTGTATGTGGAGAGATTCTGCCGGTGGAGTTTCATTCTCGACGTTTGCCCTCTGTAGAAATCATTGTGAGTGTAGTTTTGTGATATGGTGGAGAATGAATCGCTCGGTCGGCGTCGGGACTCACATGTATTGATTCTGAATACAAACTTGCATTCTAAAAATATACGTTGCCATATGAAAAATAATGGTAACCCATTTTCAGGTCCCAATAATTCTGACCAATAATATGACACAGAATAATGATCATTCAATAGGTTGCCATTGTATATATCATGGTAACCTGTTAAGAGGTTACCATTAGCACTCCTTAAATTGAGACCTGTTATAGAACTATTGCATCATCGCTTTGTATCTAATAACGCTCAAGTCGGTGCTGGAGCCGTGTAGTCATGCCATTTAAGTTGTTCACACGGACCTCTACAATAAAAGCGTAGCTGAGATATAAATCATCAAAGGGGTCACTTATGCTTCTTGTGATGTTTTTAGTAGTATGCAGTCAGTAAAAATATCAATCGGCTTAGCGGCATTCAGCCCCAAAAGTCTAAGGCTCAGTGGCCTCTATAATTATTTGTTAGTGCTATGGCAAACAAACTGTTATAGGGATCCCCAGAAAAGATTAACTCGAACAAACAAACAAACAATAAAATAATAACAGTTGTCAACAGTTTTACAAATAGCCCGCGCTATATATTAACACAGTGCCTCCAAAGACCCAAAAACCCCATATGACAGTGTTATATTCAATACAGCGCCATCTACCTACACAAGGAAAATGGTGAACTCTCACATTTTGATTGTCATAGGCATAGCACTAAAAATTAATTATTAATTATAGACTCCCACCCAGGAAGCTCCATAAAAGATTAATTCGAAAAAACAAACAAGAAGAAAATAACAGTTGTCAACAGTTTACAAATAGCCCGCGCTATATATCAACAGCGCCTTCAAAGACCCAAAAGCCCCGTATGACCGTGTTACATTCAATAGAGGATCATCTAGCTACACAAGGAAAATGGTGATCTAGGTCAACCCAAATGGACTGACCAAGACAAACAAAAACCGTCGCGAACAGCAAAAATCTGACGAATCGACTCAAAATGTACAGATGCCAAAAACGTTAACGAAAAATACTACACAAAAATCTGGAAAAATACCAGCCTAAAATCCCAGAAATACTCAAAATAACAGACGAAATTGCACGTGCAAATCATTATAATCACCTATCCAACTGATTAGCTAAATAATATATAGCCCTCACGAGTATGAGGGCTATAGGTCGGCCCCAGTCACCTCCAGCGAGGGTTTTAGATAATTTTATTACGAATCACCCACCTCTGAAACTGCCGTACATCTAATCTCTATCCCCTCCTGCGCACTATTTTAAAATCTTGCGCACTATTGTGAAATAGTGACGCATATATCGCCGTCTGAATTTTCCAGTCGAAAACTTCAACTCTCTACGCGCCATGTTGGTGACGTCACGGTATATGTGTGCTAGGCCGTTTGCAATTGAACATGGCGCGTATAAAGTGGAAGTTGTCGACTGGAAAATTCAGACGACGATATATGCGTTACTATTTCACAATAGTGCTCAAGATTTTAAAATAGTGCGCAGGAGGGGATAGAGATTAGATGTACGGCAGTTTCAGAGGTGGGTGATTCGTAATAAAATTATCTAAAACCCTCGCTGGAGGTGACTGGGGCCGACCTATAGCCCTCATCCTCATACTCGTGAGGGCTATATATTATTTATCTATCAACTGATACGAAGAAAATAAAACCCATGGAAATTGCTCGTGGTCCTTTATATGAACCCCCTCACTTCGATGTTCCGTTTCACAGGCTCCCTCCAATTATACCAGTCCTCATTAACGATTTTGTTTTTGGAGAAATTACATAGAGAAAAAAAATCGAACAATCTGACCGAAAAACGACTAAAAATGCTTTTTTGAAAATGACGTCACTGTAACGTCATCAAAGCGGGATTTTTTGTACATACAAGGGTTGAGAATTTCTTTTTGTCAACAAATGTTGAGGACCGTTATAATTTCTCTTGACAGTCATGTTTTGCACTCTCCGCGTTCTGGTATGACCCACGGCCCATTTCATCGCAATCAGACTCATTTCAAGAAAATCTATTAAAAAATAAATGTCCGGTTTGGTTATTTGTTGATAGCAATAAGGAAATTATTGTATTAAGATCTCCCCTCTGGACCATCTTCGATATTCAAAACGCTCTTTTAACTTTCAAGATATCCACATGAACAACTGCAATAAACCCGTGGCTGGGATACAAAGTATCAGAGGAATCAGTTTTGGTTCTTGTTTTGTTTCTAGAAATATGCAGTGCATTTTCCTTTGGGGTCATATGACACCTTGTCAGAATTCAGGCATCTTTTACTGTCACCCTTGTTATGTTGCCTTTAATTAAAAATATTGACATATGTATGATTTTGCATAAACTCAACCAAATACTTTGATTTTTACTGCAGATGTAGAGAAGAATATCTATCCCCGATTTAATGAACTGACTTTATAATGAATACATTGACTTGATTTGAAACAACAAAACGAAGTATAGCACTGCAATATGGTAGAAATATGGTTCATTTTGACGATGGGTTACCAACAGTTTGGCATTTATGTCTGTCATCAATCGCTGTGTGTTCGAATGGACAGCAATTTCTTGTAACAATAATCTAGACTTCCTAGGCTACAAAACTGATGATGCAATATGAGCGGTTTCGCAATGGTTGTATTTTGAAAAGAACCCCACAACCTTTTGCTGTCGTCAAATTGGTACATTAACTATTATGTTCAATTAGCATTTTACAGATAGATCAATCGATGTCCATCACTGGTGGCTGGAGAAAACTGTGCCTCAGAGAACGACAAACATGGTATGGATATTTTGATTGTGAAAATCTTCAATCGCGGTTCGTTTATATTTGCAAGATCTGTTCATTCAATTAGATGAATAAAAAAGATTAAGAATTCCCTCAGATACAATATACTATGCAATCATGTTATAAGATACAATCGTGTTCCGCAGAGCCGATTTGAGAAATCTGGTTGTTTTTAAATTGAACTGGAAATGTTTCTGCCGAACTGTTGGTCGTCCACCAAGGTCCAGATAACATGTTCTTGTTCCGATCAGTCCAAATGTACCTGTGTTTACTCCTGCATGTTGAATGGTCGTTTCGGATTATTTAAAAGGTTTCTCTACCTTTCGGAGGCTCGCTGGAAAGAGTTGTCTTATGTTGAAGTATTGCTTGCAAAAAGATCATATTATGTAAAAAATCTGATATTTTATAATGGGATTTCAGGGTTCAGTCAAAAATGTGCACTTAACATGCTATCTTGCAAAAACATTTAATTTATTTGACTATATTTTTACCGCATTTATTATTGATTGAAACTAGCCAAAATATCCTGGGGCAATTCACTGTGCCGATTTCTGGTAGTAGAGAAAAGTTTCAACCTCGCATAACAGATAGGAGAAATCCTCGAATTGGGCGACTGAGAATCTAGAGTAAATTTGAGTTTCTTTCGTAAGATAGCGGAAATGTTAGCCGTTATATTCTTGGTATGTGCTTTAGAAAAGGTTAACCAGAAGACTATACTGTGAAGCCATGTGACTGTCAGTATGTCGGCACCTCTTCCCACTTCCCTTATATGTGTTGTAATTTTACCTGTATATGACGAAATTCTGCTTGTGGATGTTTCGTCCCCGAGGCCCGCCCCCTGTACAGACCTTTCGGTCTTTGATATATGTTGGCATTTGTGGGAAATTGATGCTTGGTCGACATTGGGCTTTACAGACTAGTCTGTTGTGTTAAATGCCGTCATTTTCATCTGACGACGATACAGCTCGCCAATCCCCAGCGTACGAGTTGTCACAGCGACACAGCTCACCAATTACCAATATACGAGTTGTCAGAACATTTCCATAAGAGCTCTCTAGGTTTGTATCTAATACCGCTTATGCCGGTGCTAGGGGCCGTGTGGTCATATCATCCAAGTTGCCACATGAACAGGTACAATAAAGGCGTACCTGAGATACAACACATATCACGAATCGTTAGATTCTTGGTATGTGCTTTAGAAAAGGTTAACCAGAAGACTATACTGTGAAGCCATGTGACTGTCAGTATGTCGGCACCTCTTCCCACATACCTTATATGTGTTGTAATTTTGAATTAGTCTATAAATCTCGGCATTGTTTGTGACTTCTGGTGAACTAAAGATAACGAAACCCCAATTCGACTGCAAAACTTGATCTAGAAAGAAAGACTTGCACACCTTTCATATAACGGTGGAAGTCGAACAAAACACCTCTTGAATCCAATTCTAAGTCGGCAATAGAAATGAATTATTTCTATCACTGTTTCTTGAAAACGTATTCCTGGCATATATCCCGGTTCGTGCCCCGTCATAAAAACCTCACTCCAGAATGCGACTTCTTCAGATGGAAAAAATAACCCCAATATTACTTTACACGTTAAACAACTGTTACAGATGAATATTTCGTAATGGTTACATACAGACATGACCTATTAGACTTCTTCGCATTTCATATCACCAAGCTAGCATGATAAGCCTATTTTCATTGCCTGAGCGAATGTGACATGCCAACAACCGATACCTCAAAGAAAGAGTGGCTATGTTCAAGACAGCTGCAATATGGCCTGAAGCAGAGGAACAGAATATCCGTCGGAATATTGATATCGGTTAGGAGATATTATATTTTTATCATTAGTTGGGGTTTAACGAGATATCCATAAGCAGAAGGAACTGAGGATATGCGTCGAAATATTCATATCAGTTAGGAGATATACTTTTATCATAAATGAGGGTTTAACGAGAGATCCACTTTCCAGGAAATTTACATTGCAGACATCCAGATTTTATTTAGGAATACTGTAGGTCACATCTCATAATAACTTTGAGCAATAGCAAAAAAAATCATCCGCTACGCGGGCATGTAGGTCACAATTTAATGTATTTCCGCGACTAGCGTTCACACGGCTGTCAGTTTGGTGATTATATTTACAATTCTGATAAAACAGGAAAGAGATGAAATAATAGAACTTCAGTGGATTTTAGGCTTCATTTGAGGAAATGCCTTCGTATCTCCTGTATGGCGTTCGCCGACGACGACCTTGTCCAAGAGGTAAATAACTTCTCAGTCGAGATAAACCTTTCTCTCAGTCGAGAGAAGCGGTCAACAGTTTTCAAGGATGCCAGCAAGTTCCAAAATTATCAAATCCGTATCGCTGATCAGTATTCTTAATCGTATTGATTTTCGTTGTAAAGTCGTTATCTAGAGTATGATGTATCGATAGTGATGTTCATATGGAAAGGAGAGAGAGATTAATTAAGATTTAACGTCAAATTCAGCAATATTTCAGCTAAATAGCGACGATCAAACAAAATTGTAAGTATTCAAGTCAACAACTCAGCAAACTAATGCGTTAAAACCAATCTCTCTGAAATAATCTAAAATACAATCTTCTTTTACTCGGTTAAAAAGATCTCCCAGCGTAGCTGCTCGATAAAAAGTATCTCTTGCAATCTTAAAATCTATGCAGTCTATGAGAATATGTTTCACCGTGAGATCTTCATGGCATGGAATACACCTTGGGACCGGCTCTTTTTTTTAGTAAATATTCGTGAGTTAATCGTGTATGGCCGATCCTACATCGTGGCCTGATCGAAACGTTTCTGGCTGTTCAGATGAGTATAACCAACAGAATTTCTTTAACTCGTGAAGTTTGTTTTTATCCATAGTATCCCATAAAGAGTGAAACAGCTTCCTTACGTAAGCACAGATAGATGGTCTGAAATCGCTGTATGGGATTCCAACAGGATCAACCTTCTCTCTATCCAGAGCTGCCTTAGCCATTTTATCAGCCTTTGATGTCAACGTGACTAGGCACCCAACAAAACGCAATATCTATCTGTTGATCAAATCTAATGTCATGTTATTGTAGAATTTTCAAGATGGTAGGCTGGCTTGAATTTCCACTTTTAATCGCTTGAAAGCATGATGATGTTCATATGGACACTATGGGGATTTTTACATAGGTTCATACGGACCCTAGCCCCAAAAAATCAATGAACAATGTAGATTGGCAATATTGACAATAATTTGTAGGCTAACGTATAATGCCTTATCGATTCCAGGTAAACATTTCACGATACTGTATATTTAGGGACCAGATAGTCCCCTCAAAATGGAGGAATAGTTCTGACATATTTCACGGTTATTCACTTCTTGACCAACTAAAATATATAAGAACGGTAGATGAACATTATTATGTATTTTATGGTAATTTATATGCGTCAGAACCCCCAAACAAATAGCCATTAGTTACATACTAATACAATTGAGGTGTATTTTACGATAATTCAAGATCAACTTGTATTGGAAAACGCAAGCAGAACAAAATGGGGATATGATTGTATTTATATTACGTGTGGTCATATCATCCAAGTTGCCACATGAACAGGTACAATAAAAGCGTACCTGAGATACAACACATATCACGAATCGTTAGATTCTTGGTATGTGCTTTAGAATAGGTTAACCAGAAGACTATTCTGTGAAGTCATGTGACGCAGTCAGTATGTCGGCACCTCTTCCCACTTCCCTTATATGTGTTGTAATTCGCCAGGTTCTGAACTAATTCTATATCGTCTATCGTTTATATACCTATAACATATGCAAACACAATGTGGCCAGCTTCACCCCTAGGACCCAGTCCAAAGTAGTTATATGCCACTCTACGGAGCAAGACTTTACACTGACGTGTACATTGTAACTGCATCACGCTGTCATCGAGTAATGGAGAATCATAATTTGGACGACGACTATCTACTGTATGTGGGATCTGATGCATGTAGTTGGATAACCTAGCATACCACATACAACATGTGATTAAATGTACACCACCAAGGTATGCTATGATTTTATGTGGTCAATCAATGAATCAAATTTTGAATTTATGGCCTCCCATCCTATGTTGGATGATGTAGGCAAGGCCAGTGAGTTTGCTTTAATAAAGAAACAAGTAAATTAATACGGTACTTGGTAATAAAAATACTCTACGTGTTGTTTTTGAAATTAATGGGGGTTTTTTTAAGATAAAAAATGTACTTCTCGGAAATAAAATATGAACATGTATGTTAAGACTCCAAAGGCGTCAGTTGTCATGGTTAAAACAGACAAGAAGGGAGGGGTAATATTTGAATTTAAATAATATGTATAAATACTTCAACGTTCCAAGATATATAAAAGTTCATTAAAAGAGGCCAGTATATTGGAATCAGTCGTAAAAAACATATCCCATTTTTTTAAGGTATGTATAGTTATAAAAATAATAAAAACAATAATATATAAAACAGATGCAATGAATGTAATTAAAACCAATAATTAGTGTAAAAAAGAAGGCGCATATCACAGATGAATTCAATTCGATAATGAGTGTAAAAAAATTCAAATGCATATCACAGATCTAGTTATATAAAACAATATAAAATACATGCAATGCATGCAAATAAAATCAAAAGTTGGGGAAAATAAGAGGGTCATAGATATATATCACAGATACCGTAAAACTTCATAAAACACATGCAATGCAAGCAAATAAAATCAATAATATGGATAAATATAAACGAAACACAAGATGACGTCACATTAGCTCAGACGCTGAGACACAATACATTTGTTAAAAAAGTAAATAATTTTATGTGGTCCATCGTACATGTCATGTCTTATAACTCAGGAAACACAATCTGGGCGTGGACAATCCCACGACCCGGAATCAAGTTAACAATATTTGTATATCACTCTTCAGAGCAACACCTTTCAAGTGACGTAGATATTGTATCTCTACATAGCGTGTGTGACGGACAAACAGTCAAACATAACGAATTTAATGGTTTAGATACACAGTCAAGTGGCGGAATGTTGCCTGTGAATAAAGCTGAGTTGTTGTTATTCAAAACAACGTTTTTATTTGGTTGGTAATTTCCAACTTCTATTGTACTGAAACAATCTCAAACCAATAGCAAGATGCGTGTTTGTCTAACAAAAACAATTATTAGTGTAGTAAAGTTGTATGTGCTCACCACTTTATACAATATATCGTTAGTTTTTGATACTTGAAGTAGATAGGGGTGGTTTAAACTATTGCCTCTTGGATTGTGTGGCGGTGATAGGCACATCATGAATCATGGATGATGAAGCCAGACGTGGTACTTTAATTAAGGGTTGTGGGGTCGTTTCCTTGCAAATGGAATGACGGTAGTATATATATTCGCCAAGCCAACTACAGTCATCCTTTTATATCAATGTGTGCATTTACTGTTGAGAATAACGTACCAAGGAGACAGAGTATGGACCCATGACGTGTCCTACACAGGTGGAAGGACGGCATGGCAACGACACGCATGTCTAAAGGGGAGCCGTCTCAAGAACATAATACCAGGTTGCCGAATCTATAACCTGATTGTACCTAGCTGCCAGCATGGAGCCTACAGCCCCATGTTCTTCAATCAGCTTCAACAGTGGCCATCATACAAAACAAACTTCCATGAAACAAATTATCGTGTCAGACATCTCGACAATCTTTGGAAATTTATTTGGATCAAGAAAACTGATAAGTATTTTATGTAAAGAACTTCACGATGCTTAGCTTTTACCATGTAAAGCTGTGCCCGATTCACTCCTGTAGAGTGGAATGGACCGAACAATTCCGAGAGGAACCAGTAAATTCTCTGCTTCTACTGAAGTAAAAACTTACCCGACTTGACAAATCAGATCAACTGAATTGCCGAGAGAAATAGAGACATAAAAGACCAAATTAAGCGAGAAATATATCGGCTTGCTATCGTTACCGATAAATTTATATTCATTTGTACATTGATATAATAAATACATTTGTACCAATTGTCATCTTTAGTAATGAGGGAGGGGGGGGGCTAATATTAATAAGTTTCATCAATAAAACAAAACGTTCCAAATCACTGCTATACGACCTCCTCACATGATTATTGATATACAGTGCATTATGCTGTTAAAGGATATTCTACCAGGTGGCTGTAATATTCGCTAATAACCGTGAAATGTTCCTTATATACGGTAGTACAAACACTTTTATTGGATGTACCTACTTTTATGGCATTCAATAACAAACTTACATATAGATCGCTGCTGTTGTTCAAAATCTGAAGTAAGTTTCATTTGATGTCGTCTGCCTGTATTGTTTTGCTAACATCAATTCATCTCCCACAGACTTAATAGCCAACATGTAGCTCCTGAATTACAAGCGTCTAGTCCGTCATTCATAATCCAGCCGTCGTCCATTAGAGAATATCCGCGTCCATAATCCAAAGACCTATTCCATTTTCCATATAACAGTATTAGCACCTAATTCAAAAAGACAATCATAGTATACATAAACATAGGCTTGTTTCCTGCAAGAGAGAAGCGGTCAACAGTTTTCAATGATGCCGGCAAGACATCATGATGTTCCAAAAATATCAAATCCGTATCGCTGATCAGTATTCTTAATCCATAATATTCGTTGTAAAGTCGTCATCTAAGAATGATGTATCTCAGTCACGCTTTGATTGTGACTGTTCATATGAGTACCATGAGGTTCTTGAAGTACATGGGTTCATACGGCCCTAGCCCCGGGTTAAGCGGAATTAGACACAAGTTACGAAACGTAGCGCTATAGATCTTGCACGCTACGTTCGTATTTTGCTATCAGCATGCGATATGTATCGCCAAATTTGAGAAACTTTGAGTGTAGGCGCTTGCTGGAATAGCCCTGTTTTTTAAGTTTCTGCACCAATGTTTTGTGACGTTGATTAAAATCGTCACATTTAACACAGGATCTAGCATAGCGAGATATGTATACGCCAAATGCAGGTCCCACTGGAATATTACTGTCCAGAAAGGGATAGTTTACGATGTCGAAATTATAATCATCTCTTTTGTTATAAAGTCGACGAGAGAGAATGCCCGCTTCATTTTTATAGAGACATAGATCTAAATATGATGTGCCTGTAGGGCTATCTGTAGTTTCCTTCAAATCCAGTGAAGGTGGATATATATCCTTCACTGTGTCATTTATATAGCGATTATCCACAGCGAGAAGATCGTCTATATAGCGTGTGGTGAATGAGAAGGAACGGGCTTTGAATGGATCGGTTTTTGAAAGCGCCTGCATATAGTCATATTCATAAGAGAACAGATACAGGTCAGCCAACAGGGGTGCACAATTAGTACCCATTGGAATACCTATATGCTGCTGATATATTGTGTTGCCAAATTTCACATAGATATTTTTAATGAGAAATTCAAGCAACTCTATAAACAAAGAAACATCCCATGAATAATATCTCTTGTATGTAGTAGAGCTAAAGAATGCTTTATGGCTTCCGACATTAATATATCTACGATCAGTTTTCTTGAACACAGATACTATTAATGAACTTAGACGGTCAATAAGGTCCTGATGAGGGATTGTAGTATAGAGAGTCGAGAAATCCCATGTGGATACATGTCTGTACGGTATGTGACCTTTAGCATCAAGTTCTTCCGTAAGACATTTTGAGACATGACATGGACATCCCCAGACATGGGCTAGTTTTGGGGATGATATCTGTAAAATTGCTAAGCAAAAGAAGTGGATTCACTCATCCCCGTCGACCGGTTGGATGAGCTTAATCGTACTTTGACGCCTGATCCCATATTGGTCAAATTGCTGCAGAAACAGCAGCGTGTGAAATAAAAACAATCATTGGCTTTTGGTATGGCCTCAGTAGACCATTTACATGCGAATTAAAAAAAAATGGCAAATATTTGAAGAGATAGAAAAGCGGACCGTGGAAGGTCGATACATTATCGGGTGAGGAAATGGCCAATACAAACATCAGGATCTTAAGAAATCTGAAGTGTAAACAGGTCTTATTCTCGGTTTTGTTTGACGGGCTAATCTCATTGGATGACTTCATTGTGTGCGGAAGACACAATGATGAACGGTTCTGTCAGCGAGGGCTTTACAGACGTGTTGCCTCATCAATTTCTGTCCGGCCGAACCTCGGTCTTCGATGTGAGAAAGAACCACAACTTGTTTGAAGTATTAAAATTATATTTGAACACGAACTTCTGGTGAGTAAATAAATCTGATTTTCGATCAGTAGGTGAGCTTGTGAGTTTTATTGCTTGGTAATGGACTCTCTAGTAAAACAATACATAATACTATTACCACATAATTTCGCTGTATGCACTTCCGTACTTGACTTACATTATAACCCATCGTGAAATTTCTTTGAATGTCGGATTGAGTGCCGCAAATCTCGGAATACCTTCTTCGTATGTATGGGGTAGGCATTCTCCTTATGCCAGTATGTGTACTGAGTGACCCTCCTGCTCTAAAGTATATTATGTGTGACTAAGACTTTAAGGGTCTATTTAAAGTAACAGCCAATGAACGGACAACGTGCAAGCCTCGTTCGCCACTTTCGTGGGATATCGCATAGTCGAGTTTATGCAGAGAAAAAGCTGGAGGACAAATTCCTTTGAAGTTTTGGGCGGAAACGACATGAAGGCGTCTCCCAGGTTCAAAACTTACACGGCTACGAACATCTGAACTCGCCACCGACAAAAGCGACGAAATATACGACACAATGATTGGTGCTTAAGATTAGCAATATTATTACTCGTAGAAGTCATCTTCGTCCGGGCGGATAAGCTTACTTTCACGGCTTGACTTTGTGAAACGAACCATGGTTAGGGGTGATGGGTGTAGAATATCATACATGACCTTCAAGGATAAAACAGTTGCAAACTCTTTAATTTGTCCATTCTTAACTTGAGCCACTCTCACATACACGAACAGGAAGAAAAAGATAAAGCAATGTTACAGCCAATATCCATTCACGACAATCTATCGATATCCATTTCACAGTAAATAATATTAATTATTTTTCAAGGTCGGGTTTAGTTCAAGCAGTCCAAGACAGGCATTCCCCAGTATGCCTGCCTAGGGTTAAAGATCTTCGGCAACTAATTACTTATAGATAATAGAATAGATTGTCATCCATCGGCATCACCGAATTACGCGAAGCTGAATGCACCGTTGCATTATGATCCAGTTTATCATCTGCGTGTTATCCTGAGGTTACTAATATTATAATTCTTCAGAAGTCATAAATATGTTACTTCAATGGTGATATTGTTTGACAGGTGCCATATTTTCTTACCACATGCGCAGTCCTACGATCTCTGGGATTTGGGAGCCATAAAACTGAAAACTGTGTGTCTGTGAGATTTCAAAATGGTGTAAGTTGAGCTTACCTAATCTACGCAATCTATCATAAACTACCAGGAAATTAATATTTGGGGTACATACCTGACGGACCCAACGATTTTGGGTCAATTTTCCAGTTCAACCCAATGGTTATGTCTCATCTAACCCAAATATTTTTGAACGGTCATATAAGTACACATTCCATCTAACAAGAGCTAAAAGTTCCCTGTTCTTCACGATGTTTGACAACAAACTCTACGTGACGGACATGATGTATTCCACTCATCTCCCTGGGGTTATATTGCACAAAACAAGAAAACACAAACCATATGTTGGCTGTTAATTTGGTTTTGACATCTTCGTTGAGAATATGTTGTCACGACAGAACTCTACAATGAGAACTGACAGTTAAGCTGGTACGAGGGGGGTTACTGGAGCATTCCAGGGATCCCAAATATTATCAACTACGTGTGACATCCCTAGCTGCTACATTTTTCTTGGCCGGGCCTTTAGTAGTATTAATGGATTTCTGCTGATGGGTGATGTACATTTGTACTATGCGTAATCTTTGTCGAATAATATTTGTACAGAAAACCTAAACGCTATGTTTGAATGACGTATATGCAAGCATTAGTTTGCTACATTATTAATCACACCATATCTGCACCAGTATTTTGACACTTTAGACCAATGTAAATTATTTATGAGCTCATCATATAAAGAAAAATGTACAGTATTATTCAGAAAATCTGTCTTTCGAAACGTGGAGAATAAAAAAACCTATATTTTTTCCGAGGATTTGAATCAGATTGCCTTGGGATAAATAGTTCCTTTAGAATTTTTTTCCATTCCAAATGACTAATGCGGGTACGGTTCCCCTTGAGGTGAAACGTTCGGTGAAAGCCGAGAGGAAAATACCGCCGCCTATATCAATATGAAGGAAGACTCGCATAGCTAGTGAATTACGGCATCACAGAAGTTAGTATAACCATGAGTATGTCTCTCTTAGAATTGATTCGGTTCTGGTCAGATCACCGAAGTTAAGCAACGTTGAGCTCGGTCAAGACTGTGATAGGTGACCGGGTGCTCTACTGGGTGGGATAATCAGTGTCCAGGATAATAGGAACTGTCGACACACTCGTGTTCTGGCACATGTAGGCACCGCCGTGATATGACTGAAAAAATGTTGAAAACGACGTTAAATACTACTCACTCACTCAAATCGAATTGAAGACAGATATATATCATCCCCTTCTAGATTGTCAGTGCCTCTCATGAAATCATTAGTTTATTGGCACAACCGAAATTTCATGTGTTTACGATTCTTGGCTATATTGTCGTCAACAAATAAAATCTCGATGTTTGACTCCGTAATTCGATAATCAAAATACCTAGTTCGTATGACTGTTAGCGCCAATTCCAAATGTATATGAGATATAAATAATAAAAACACAAGATGGCTTCCTACAAGAGTGAAGCGATCAACAGTTTTCAATGATGGTAACAACAAAATGGTGATGTTCTTTACATATATCCTAGTCAGAATCTAGATGTGCCTGGCAAAGTAAGCTTATGCCTTTGTCTGAAAGGGGAGTGTCTACATTTGATCCCAGGGTCAGTCTTACTGCGTATAGATGACCGAGATGGTTACAGGTTGTGACCCGAATACTCCCATACAGCGTTCGTGTTCCAGCAGTAATTCCAACGTTTTAGGATCTTCATCGAGCCTGCCTCTTTGTTAGATTACAATGAATTAAATGTACAATTATTATTCAATTTCGAAACCAAAGCGATAACAAAAATAGCAGACTTGAAGTGTTACAGGTACATGACCTCATCTCGAGTAAATCGGTCCGCGTCCAACAGTAGCGAGCGAATGTTTGCTGAGATATAATACGCTTGAGAAAATAGGTTGAGAAAATCATTTTACCGGTGGAATTTTCGTTCCAGGTGTGGTGAAAACTTCCGCCAACATCTGACCTTGGCTGCTAGACTATCTAACAGACAAGGACATTACTGACTGATACTAAACTGCCATTATCATGAAGGTGTCAGGACGTATTGATGCGTCTTTAGTGCCACGGCTCACTCGAAGTCGTTAACTCGCTCAGACCGTGGATGAGCTTTGAGATCTTGAAGATAGTGGTCATTTCCCAATTACAAACAGCAAAGATCGAGACTAACATACAGACAATGAGGCTTATTTTCTCATCCATCACCATAGTGTCAAGCAATTTAGTAGGTCCGCAGTCCCATATTTCATTGTTCCCATGTTACGATGTTTTTATGATACGAATAGATATGCTTGACCATCATGTCTTAACGAGACAAATTTAGATCGAGAGACCACACTGATTTGTAACTGGCAGTCATTCAACAAAACCCTCTTTTTATTGTCAGCGTTCTCAAATTTCATAATAAGAGAGTATAAATGATAACTTTTGACCATTATTCTAGCATCTTTAAAAATCGACGCTGTCCACGCTGAACCACACGCCACAATATGCAGCAAAGTGGTCACATATCACTCACATAGAGTCAGCAATTTTCTGGCTTACAGAACACTAAGTGCAAGATAGATATCAGTTGATACTACCAATAAGGGTGTCAACCCTTCCATTTAAGATAAAACCCGAATGTATTGCTCAAATATCTTTGGCTGTAAATAGATGCTACTGTGATGGCAGGAACGACACAGAACCGTTTTGTAAAAATCTTATTAATTACCCAGCAGCAATGTTAGTTGCTCGTTTAGATGGAAATTGCAAAACCTAAATATCACAAAGGCCACCAAATGCAGCAATATTTCACAACCCATGAACGTATTACCCGAGTTGATTTGTTCTCAGGATTTTCTGACAATGTGAACTATGTTGTGCTGTGTTTCGTAACCCATAGACCCGCGTCAGCGGAATTGGTACTTTTATGATTGTTCTGTCCCTGTTTTCAACTCAGGTGATAGGCGAAGCCATTCAATATATACCGTCAGGCCAAACACTGATTTACTATAGAAGCTTCGGGCGAAACAGATAGGTATTCACCCTCGGATATAATGCGAACGAACAACGTTATGTTTAAGTTTAATGTGTCGCTAGTTGTCTACAACGGCTTTAGTCAAATGTCTTGTATTGTGATTTACCACATGACACTGTTCGCCTAGTATAATTTATTTGTGTATATGTATATAACTAGACTATAAAATGAGTTGTGCGTGAGAACCTCCGCGTCAGTGGGCAGTGGTATGCGTGAATGCGACCGTGCTACTGGAATATCTTTGGAGCGGTGCTATGTAATTGGATAAGAAAGGTGTAGAGGTGACGCATTTACCTACGGGTGAACGCAAGGGAGTTGTCTGTAGTTGTATGCTTCAATGAGGAATTTATTTCGGGGCAAATGGTGTTGCGCGACCTTGAAATTTGACCCACTATATTTTTATACCTGCCCTTGTGGATAGTTGTGTATTTCACAACAGCACTATTATTTCCAAATCATTTTGGGTTGCTATAATATTGTACGTCCCCAAAATATATAGGCAGCCACAGGTATATGGCAAGACGTTTCAGTATTTAATCATTTATTTCACAGATGTTGAAAACTTTTGCACATATGTGAAAAAACTCTTTTTAGACATGTGTGTAAAAGTTTTAAGGCACCGTTTCCAATTATCGTTCGCGAATGAATCGTTTATTTCGTCAAATTTTCTCGAAGTCGCGATTTTCCAAGGCGCGAGGGAATGGTTTTTTTTCTTCAAAATAAACGATTCATTCGCGATCGCTGTTCGAATGGGTTTTTTTTCTGTTGGCAATCGTTTTTCAATCGAGAAAATTCTCGCGAATAAAAAGCGATATCGCGATTCAATCGCTTTTTAATCGAGAAAATATAAACGATTGAAAAAAAACGATTGAGGATTATAGCCGAAAGTAGTACGCCATTGGTTCAGCCTGACTGACCCGCATACACGTTCGAGTTTCTAACACTTCAGTCAGACTATATAAAGTTCGATCATTTTTCCTTCTTCCTTTTCCATTCTTTGCCTAGTGTAAAACTATAGCGTGTTTCTGTACAGTTGGCGGTTATATAGATACGATGGGGATATTGAAAGAAATTGAAAAAAAAATATCTATATATATACATAGGAATAATGATTATGCATATAATTATAACTTCATATTTACATATATTTTGTACGGGACACAGGCCCGGATATGGTCAGATTGGGTCATTTGCACTTGCAATTTCGTCTATTATTTTGGGTATTTCTGTGTTTTAAAGCTGGTATTATCCAGATTTTTTGTGTAGTATTTTTCGTGAACGTTTTTGGCATCTGTGCGGGCTGAAATTTTGAGTCGATTCATCAGATTTTCGCTGTACGCGTGGTTTTTTGTCCTACGATCACCATTTTCCTTGTGTAGATAGATGGCGCTGTATTGAATATAACATTGTCATACGGGGCTTTGGAGTCTTCGCAAGCACTTAATTATTAATATATAGCGCGGGCTATTTGTAAAATTTTCACAACTGGTTAATCCAGTAAGAGATGAAATTATATAATATTCAGTTGGTTTTTGGCTTGAGCTTCCCTTTGGAATCATTCATAGTTCATTTATCAAAATATAAAATTAAAATAAAAAAGTATTGTACATATGCGAATCCAACTGTTATATGCGATTCAATCAAAAAGATATGTATTTGATATAAATATGAAATCACTGCCGCAAATATTCTTATAATAAATAAAATTAACTTGATGGTGATTTTTTGAACTTATTCACATCTCAATAGTTTAAAAACTGTACCAAAACATGAATGGATACCCTTTCCTAATGTATGTTTTACTATAACAAAATATACATATTTAATTACACTATTTTTCACCTTAATTAACCTAGAAATTCTCGGCTGGAGGGCTAAGCTGTTCTGGGTTATCGCTATGCGCCCATTCACACCTGTATCAAGCCTGTGCCGTAATCATTCTGATAATGCAATCAACGAACTCAAATCCACTTATGACCTGTACCCGGTATTTACAAAACAAGATATTGTGACTATCATCCTGTATCATTAATACATTGTCGACTCACACGATTATTGAATAAACATGTAATTTTGTCATTTACGCTTCGCCAGAGTAAATCTGAGCGCGAACGTCACAGGAAGCATGGTACAGGTGTGTGTATAGATATTACCAGCATACGCCCTACTTCGGCTTGTAGGAGACTATAGATCGTGAATCATATATATTATTCGGTTATCTTACGCATTTATACAGTATAGTATAGTAATATAGGTTTTTCCATCGACAAATCCGCAATCAACATTACATGTAGTTCCCAGTTCGCGGATAGAGCGGCGTACGACGGCAACACGGCCTATGTGTCAAATATCACTCCGCCTCACGATTCTCTCGCGCCTTGAAAAAAAACGATTCTCTCGCGATTGAAGATTCGCGATCAAGAACGGATCGCGCATGAGTAAACGATTCAAAAACGATATCGCGAGAGAATGGTTTTTCCAGAAAAGGTTCAATCGTTTTTTCTCATTTTTTTTCTCGATATCCTCGCGACCGATTCGCGATTGA
This sequence comes from Hanleya hanleyi, assembly GCA_036873755.1. Taxonomy (NCBI): domain Eukaryota; kingdom Metazoa; phylum Mollusca; class Polyplacophora; order Lepidopleurida; family Hanleyidae; genus Hanleya; species Hanleya hanleyi. The sequence continues at coordinate 21,338 of JAVTVY010024576.1, forward strand.
TCGTTTTTCAATCGAGAAAATTGAAGAAAAATCGCGACTGAAGAAAAAACGATTAATGGAAACGATCCCTAAGCAGATGTTGAAAAATTTTGTATAAGTACATACGTTAAATAAGTTAACTATTTCACATATGTGTAAAAGATTTCAACATATGTCTAAAACTTTCACACATATGTCTTAAAAAATCTCTATAAAAATGAAGCGGGCATTCTCTCTCGTCGACTCTATGACAAAAGAGATGATTACAATTTCGACATCGTAAACTATCCCTTTCTGGATAGTAATATTCCAGTGGGACCTGCATATGGCGTATACATATCTCGCTTAGTAGCATTTGCTAGATCCTGTGTTAAATGTGATGATTTTAATCAACGTCACAAAACATTGTTGCAGAAACTTATAAAACAGGGCTATTCCACCAAGCGCCTCCACTCAAAGTTTCTCAAATTTAACGATACATATCGCATGCTGATAGCAAAATACGAACGTAGCGTGCAAGATCTATGGCGCTACGTTTCGTAACTTGTCTAATTCCGCTTAACCCGGGGCTTATGGATTATGGACGCGGATATTCTCTACTGGATGACGGCTGGATTATGGATGACGGACTAGACGCTTGTAATTCCACATAATTATGTCTAAAAACAGTTTTTTACATATGTGTAAAACTTTTGCACATATGTGAAATAAATGCCAGGAGATGGAATGGACGAGAAATGGGTTCATCCCTGCGATACAGTCTCCGGTGCATGTTTGTTATCCAATGATAGTTACAAAATGGCGCTTATCGACGTTCTCTGTCTCCCCTGACTTCCTCTACCTCTTCGTCCTTTTCGTTGTCTGAACAAATCTCTAGTGTTATGGACAATGTTTTGTGCTCTTACATCAGGTTGAAAGTCATCAGCATCCGCGTTGTCAATTCCTGCCGACCCTTTTGCATTGAGAACTATGTTGACTACTTGTCCGCTCGGCTCCATTGTGTCCTGTCAAAGGGCGCCAAACCGATACCAGGGAGCAGTCGGTAATAATGAAGCTGATAAAATGGCCAAGGCTGCCCTAGATGATTAGGTTGATCCTGTTGGAATCCCATACAGTGATTTAAGACCATTTATCTGTGCTTATGTGAGAAACTTATTTCAATCATTGTGGAATGCTATGGATATGAACAAACTTCACAGCCAGAAACGTTTCGGTCAAGCCATGATTAGACGATGTAGAATCGGTCATACACGATTAACTCACGAGCTTTTGCTGAAAGAAAGAGCCAGTCCCAAGGTGTGTTCCATGCCACGAAGATCTCACGATGAAACATATTCTTTCGACTGTATAGATTTTAAGATTGTTAGAGATAACTTTTATCGAGCAGCTACTTTCGAAGATCTTTTTAGTCGAGTAAAAGAAGATTGTATTTTAGATTATTTGAGAGAGATCGGTTTGTTGTATAAATTTTAATGTATTTTCATGTTTTTAATGCATTAGTTTACTGGGTTTATTAATTTGTACTTAGAATTTTGTTTGATTGTCGCTATATAGCAAACATATAGCTGCACGCGACACCTAAACCTTAATTCTCTCTCTCTCTCTCTCTCTCTCTCTCTCTCTCTCTCTCTATCTCTCGGCAGAATTCGCAACTTCTGGACATATGTGGAAAATTTTTGCACACATGTGAAATAAATTAACTATTGCACTTATGTTGAAAAGTATTATACACATGTGCAATAGTTTTACACATATGAGGAAAAGTTTTAAACATATATGTAAAAGTTTTAGACATGTGATGAAAAGTTTCACACATGTTAATTAACTTTTGCACATATGTCAAAATGTTTGAACATATGTATAAAACTTTTACACATATGCGGAATAAATCCGCACTTTTAGACATATGTTGAAAGTTTTACACATGTCGAAAACTGTTTGACATATGTGCAAAAGTTTTCAACATATGTCGAATAACCGATTAAATACCGAAACGGCTTGCCATACACATATCCCCTTTTTCATAAATCATAGATGTCTGTGAGCGTGTGCTTCGCCCGTGAGGTCAAGTGGTGTGAGTCGGTCACAGTTTAAATACCTTTATAGATATATAAAATGTTCATATTTCTTCAGGAAAAGGCAAATTTTTAGCATTCAAAGAAGTCAGCACAAGATTTAACAGTTCCATAGCATATGCCGCCAAAAATGTTTACAACTGCGAGAATCTGTAATCGGTAAAACTCGACACATTTAGTCGCATGATTCTACCTGTTAATAATGGTTGGCATGATAACTTATCCCGTTAAGGAATGATTTTGACTTTGTCATCTAAGAGGCTTGATCCATCAGTGAGCAGATATGTAAAAAAAAAAACCGAACAAAACGCTGCTTGCATGTACAATATGGCATTTAGTGAGGCAGCTCAATAAGCTGTTGATCACACTGCTCTGCCACATGTACACACACTCGTGATATAACTGATAATTTTTTCCAGAATATTACAGAGCTGAGGGGTTCTAGCACCTCTGGTGCCTCATGTTCAAGGCCAGGTTTAGTTCAAGCAGTTCGAGAAGGGCATTCCCCAGTATGCCTGCCGAGGGTTACAGATCTTTTTCAAGCGGCATCACGGAAAATTGAGAGCTGAAACTCCGTGAATTTTTAGATTATCATATTGGGGTCGTTTTGAGCCTATTTCCATGACCCCCGAGCAGAGGATCATGGGTAAATTCAAAATGGTGTTTTCGTCACATTTCTTCAAAATTTTTACTTTTCTATATGCCATTGTGAGTAAAACTTATTTTATTTCATATCAGATTATTATTTACTAATTTATCATGCAGTTTTTGTGAAGAAAAATAAAGAAAAATCGAAAATTCTGACCGAAAAATCGTCCAAAAATGCTCTTTTTGAAAATGACATCATGGCGGCCATCTTGGATTTTTTTTACATTTTATTATGGAGCTTGACCCAAAGATATAGTGTGGTAAGTTTAAAATATATAAGGGGGTGTGGGGCACTTTCCGCCCCCCTCCCCCTCCAGGCTGTGGTACACCCAAAATCGCCCAGGCCAGACACGGTTAACATCTGTGTGTTATCCTGATGTTACTGCTATTATAATTCTTCAGAAGTAAATCCTATAGAGTCATAAACATGTTACTTCAATACAATCTGATTAAAACTCAGATTTAATAACCGCTCCTCTATCGGACATGTCGCTAATTAAGATCTGGGACAGTCTGTATCTTAAATCTGTCGCGCATGTCAGACTGGCGACCAATCACAGTCGAACTTCAACGGGCGAATAGGTGTCTATCCGATTATTTCTGTAGTGAACGAGGTGCAGAAAAATCCAATCCAGGCGGCTGACGAAGTTCTTGCTCTCCATGAGCAATCACCGAAGATTATTTTTGCTCGGATAGGCACCTATTCGCCCATTGAAGTTGGACTGTGATTGGTCGCCAGTCTGACATGCGCGACAGATTTAAGATACAGACTGTCCCAGATCTTAATTAGCTACATGACATGGAATACGCTTGAGAAAATAGGTTGAGAAAATCATTTCTCAGGTGGAATTTTCGTGGCAGGTGGGATGAACACTTTCGCCAACATCTGACCTTGGCGGCCAGACTATCTAACAGACAAGGAAATTACTGACTGATACTAAAATTCCATTATCATGAAGGTATCCGGACGCATTGATGCGTCTTTAGCGGCACGGGTCACTTGAAGTTGTTGGCTCGCTCACACCGTGATTGAGCTTCGAGACCACGGAGATAATGGTCATTTCCCAATGACGCACAGCAAAGATCGAGCATAACAAACAGACAATGAGGCTTATTTTCTCATCCATCACCATAGTGTCAAGCAATTTTTCCCACATTGCGATGTTTTTACAATAGCTATACTTGACCCTCTTGACGAGGTAAATTTAGATCGAGACACCACAGGGATTTGTAACTGACACAGTCCTCTGACAAAACCCACTTTGTATTATCGGCATTCTCAAATTTCATAACAGGAGAGAATAAATGATAACTTTTGACATCTTTAAAAATCGACGATGTCCACAATGAACCACGCGCCACACTGTGCTGCACAGTTGTCACATATCAGCCACTCTTGGGTCAGCAACTTTCTAGCTTACAGAACACTCGGAAGTGCAAGATAGATATCAGTAGATACTATCAACTAACGGTCAACCCTTCCATCGGTAACCCCTTGCATTTAAGATAAAGCCCGAATCAGCATTGGACCCGTATGTATTGCTCAAATATCTATGGCTGTAAACAGTTGCTACTGTGATGGCAGGAACGGCAGAGGACCTTTTTGTAAAAATATATTAATCACCGAGCAGCAATGTTAGCTGCTCTTTTAGATGGAAACCGCAAACCTAAACAGCACATTGCCACAAAAAGGTCAACAAATTCATCAATATTTCAAAACCCATGGACGTATTACCCGAGTTGATTTGTTCTCGGGATTTTCTGACAACGTGAATTATGTTGTGCTGTGTTTCGTTAGTCATAGACCCGCGTCATAGACACTTTTATGGTTGTTCTGTCCCTCTTTTCAACCCAGGTGATAGGCGAAGCCATTCAATATTCAACTCAGGTGATAGGCGAAGCCATTCAATATTCAACTCAGGTGATAGGCGAAGCCATTCAATATTCAACTCAGGTGATAGGCGAAGCCATTCAATATCTACCGTCAGGCCAAACAGTGATTTACTACAGAAGCTTCGGGCAAAACAGATAGGTATTCACCCTCAGATATGATGCGAACGAACAACGTTAATTTTAAGTTTAATGTGTCGCTAGTTGTCTGCAACGGCTTTCATCAAATGTCTTGTTTTTGTGATTTACCACATGACACTGTTCGCCTAGTATAATTTATTTGTGTATATGTATATATCTAGACTATAAAATGAGTTGTGCGTGAGAACCTCCGCGTAAGTGGGCAGTGGTATGCGCGAATGCGACCGTGCCACTGGAATGATCTCAGGAGCGGTGCCATGCAACTGTAAGTGGATAAAAAAAATTGTATAGGTGACGCATTTACTTACGGATAACGCGAGGGAGTTGTCTGTACATCAAAGAGCAGTAGTTGTATGCTTCACTGGAGAATTTATTTCTGGGCAGATGGTGTGGGAAGATGTGAGGTCAAGTGGGGCGAGTCGATCACGGTTTAAATACCTTTATAGATATATAGAATGTTCATATTTCTCCAGGAAAAGGCAAATTTTTAGCTTTCAAAGAAGTCAGCAAACGATTTAACAGTTCCAAAGCATGTGTCGTCAAAAAAGTTTACAACTGCGGGAATCTGTAATCGGTAAAACTCGACACATTTAATCGCATAATTCTACCTCTTAATAATGGTTGGCATGATAACTTATCCCGTTAAGGAATGATTTTGACTTTGTCATCTAAGAGGCTTGATCCATCAGTAAATGTATAGTATATGGTCTACACAATATAAGGATTCCTAAATATGCTGAAAACTCGCGCATCTGCATTTCGTCAGTATATAATGTCCGATGCACGATGCAAATGCGTGAAAACAGAACCCCAGAATTGGTTCAGTCCAATGCATATCACAGATAGTTTAAATGCTAAATTGTACCAATATGACATGATTATAGAAAACTACAAGAAAGTTACATTTCCCAAGACTCTCACAAGACTCTCAAAGAGCGGGGCAATAAAAGGGTAGTGGGTAATTAGATTTTATATTAATCATTCTAAAATCTCAAAGGACGAAGTATCACGTAGCAACGATTTGTTGATTTCTGCAATTGTAGGCCTGCTTATTTGGAGACACATTTTGAAGATAACTATACACTTTGCCCAGCAATAAAATCGTGATTTCTTCGAGTGTTAGTCAGTTGCTCGTGTCTGTAAAATTTGGGAGAGAAATAGTAATATTGAACATGTTTATGAGTATCACAGTGGGCAGTTTTATATACACCAACTTTAAGGGCAAATATATATCTGATCAGTTGTGTTATAGATATTCGGAGAGCAAATAGATATCCACAATATATCCACACTGGGTGATCGACAACACCACCAAAAATGTATCTAAACGGACTATGTTCGACACCAAAACCCCCTATAGATGATCCAGAAAAAAGCACAGAAAATATTTGTAAAAAACACCCTATAAGATCACAGAGAGAATTTAGCTCTCTTCAGAACCTAGTCCCCAGTGTAAAAGTTGTAGGAATTCCTGTGTCTGCCTCATCGACTAAATAATATTCCCTGCTAAACAGTATTATAGGCCAGCACCAGTAATATTAAATTGTACCAGGATTGTTGTCACCCTGGGGACAACTTCAGTCTCAAAGTTGTCCATCAAATAGTAACAGGGATATGGGCTGGACAGGTAATTGTTCTCAGACTGGATAAAGTGTCATCAAGTGGAAAGCGATCAAAAACGGGTACGAAATCTGACATCGGCCCATAACTGGCCTATCATTTTATGAACAACTTCATAGCTTACTTGGAAGATGCTTGTTTATACGTCGTTGGTGTACAGACAATAAAATGTTGACGGACAGGTTAAAGCGCCATAACTTTGCTTGAAATCATCGAAACCGGACTGGAAATCTTGCAAGGTACTGAGTCTCCTATGCAAGATTCGAACTTATGCATCAAATACTAACAAAGATATGGACAGAACAAGAAATTGTTGACTAACAGGATGAAAGGCCATAACTCAGCATGGAAATGCGAGAAACTCAGACAGTACACATCTGTAAGGTTCTAGGAATCTTCCATGTTAGCTTCGGAGTTGTCCATCAAATAGTAACTCAGTTATGGACCGGATATGGACCGGACCGGATATGGACCGGACCGGATAGTAACTCAGATATGGACCGGACAAGAACTTGCTGCATGACGGATGACCGTACAACCCTTCGATCGTACGACCAGACGTACATGCAGATGGGCTAAGGGGTAAAAATAGTACATTTTTTTCTGGTCATCGTGCACAGTCGTACATCGTGCACAGTCATCGTACAGTCATTGTACGTCATCACTTTCTTTACAAATAAATTTAGCAAAGTTGCAAGTCTTGATCAAGGCAAGAGTTACCAAATTCGAATGTGTATGTAATGTTACGATAACTGATAGTACTGGAAAATAAATGTTTCGGATTTGGCTATTTAACTTGTATAAATGTCCTTTTGGGACTCTTCCAAGATATTAAAAATATCTGCATCTCTGCACCACTATTAGAGGATCTTCGACCAGAAACAGGAAACTTGCTCTTCCACACTTCTGTCATCATTTATTGTACACAACAATAATTTTTGTAATTTTGTAAACAAAACATCTTACCGATTTAATAGGGCCCAATGTATGTTACCGAACAAATGATATTGAACTATATCAAAAATACATCAAATATCATTACCGAGCCATCAAAAATTTGACAACAAAATGTTAAACAAGAATAAAAAATTATGGCGATAAAATCCGGACTACAAACACTGAACTTCGGTCATCAAATACATTTTCCCAATCCATATCAAATACACATTGAATGATTCAAACAAACTAAACGTCTTGAAGAATCTCAACTACTAGTTAATAAGCTATTACATCATGGTTCTGAAATATTTATATCTAATACCGCTCAAGCCGGTGCTAGGAACTACAATCAAAGCGTGGCTGGGATACAAATCATCCCAGAGATCACTTTTGGTTCTTGTTGATCTTTTAGAAATATGCAGTTAGTATCTCAATTAATTGGAGGAATGCATGTCTATGTAATTCTTTGAATGGAATGAGGTTTTAACATATATCATGTGCGAGCCTTTGAGTGTAAGCTTCTCAGGATCTTTGTTAGTGTTAAGTTAGTATAAATGAATACATCACACATTGGGCCTTAACTTTCCACTGCAAATGATTTATCAATACCATATATCTGTCCCATATGTCTTATCTGTCAATCTGCGTCTTGTTCGAACACATGTTATGTATATGGCAAATTTTTGCAGAAAACCCTCCTGTTCATGAATGGGGTGAGTACGTTTACCTCCCCCGTAATAGCACAGGAACATTTCCTTCCCAATGTACTGTACAGAAACCGAATGGCAAAACCACTCTAGTCGTCAAATGCTCTTTCAGTCTGTACTGCAAATATAATATACTTCAGTTTACTTTCTTACGCCTTGTTGTTCAGAAAATGACCATTTTAGATCAGCGTAAAACGTGCCAGCTGTGTCATCCCCTTACGAATATGTCTTAATAATACTCAGATAAGAGGTAGACATATGCAGATACATTTCGTAAAGCTACCCTGGAAATCCAGACAGCCCCTTACAATTGTTTTTCGTGCTCTACCGTGACTTCTGCAAAGTCTGTCGCATTCTCACTCGCTTGCCAAACTAAATAGAACAACGACTGCTTCATTAAGACGGAAACCGTTTCGGGACAGCTGTTGTCGATTAATTTGTCCATTTACAATTATGTTTTGCTTAGGATTGGAATTTGAAACATTCATATAGGTATTTCTTTATGTACTAATCTACGCTGGGACGTCTGTCATTCTTGCTTCGCAATCTCGGGGTTTTGACCTGGTATGAAAGACGTCCCCGCGGGAAGTTATTACACAACAAATACCTCTAGGTCGGTTATAAACCCTTAACCATGACTTGGATTAAACCTGTGACACCGTAGATACATATTTCCTGAATGAATTGAAAAGTTATCAATTCAGGATTTTGACAGTCGAGAGTTTTCTGTAGCCGCTTCCAATGTTGCCCAGGTTTCAAGTTGTCCTAATTCCAGGTTGGCAAAGATATACTTGTTGTCCTTCATTATACCACACTGGTCCCGATGCTTCAGCCAACATTGAATGTCATTCTTCATGCCCATGGTGAAGAGGGTGTCCACTTTCTTGTTTTGCTTGCCCTGACTTTGGACCATGTCAATCCTTAAGTTGATGAAAAGAAAAGAAAACTGAGAAGTTAACTTGAAGCAAAGATATAATATTTCCTTTAAGATACCAGTAGAGCATGCAAAGTCAGTGACAAGAGCTCTGATTTTCCAAATAAAATCAAGGTTAACACTGAATTAAATTTTGTGTAACATTCTTATCGCCCTTCAAACTTAGTACTTATAATATCTTTACAAAATCCGTGTTCAAGGCCGTAGACAAGTTTTCAGATTGGGGGGGGGGGGGCTATGCTATCACAGCACAATCCCAGATGACTGGAGATGCGTTCTTGGCCTTTTCCAGTGAATAACACTCAACATTAAAACGCACACGTTGTAACCAATCTGTTTTTATCTTTTCTTGTTTTGTGTGTGGGTATTTTCTTTCCAGGGTTATTAAACCTCAATCTTGGTCAGCACAAAAAATACATTGTGCATACTAATTAGCTCAGCGACACATCCAGGTTGTGTTTGGAGGGAATATATATGCATAAACATGCAAATATAAAAGAAATGGAAAGTTGAATTTGAACGCCGATACTGTTTGTGACGAATCAACAATAACAGATTCTCGAATTGGGGCCTATTTGACCCCAAACAGTCCCAACCAGTAAAAGACGCATCTGCGCGCGCATGAATATTTGGACTGTGTTAAACAGCTAACGTCCACACTTTGAGTAGGCATAGTATAAAGCCCAATCTCTGTGGTAGCAAACTGCAATTATCATTTGAAGATGTGCTTGAAGAACCCAAAACGCAAGTATATATTTAGATTCTATCCAGGTCCGTCTGACTTTCATGTGTGAAACAGTCCCCAAACCAGTGCATGCATTTTCGTGTTCAACAAGATGTCGACGCATTAATGTGTTAACAAAGCAATATACATTTGTATTTATTCATTTGGCACGATGAATGATTAAAAACGAACCGCGTGATACAATCATTCGCATCTATATTCAACTTTCTTGGAAATTTTAGTTCCCATCTTGGTCGCGAGTCTCAGCGGGAACACTTAATCGCGCAGGCTAAGGCCAACACTATCCGACATGCGTATTTTCCAACTTTTAACGGCTTCGGAAACCATCTAGAATTGTTTCAGATTCTTCAATTTAATGAACGAATTCACTTACACTCACATCAGAGCACGGCAACATTCACAACTGCCTTAGAATTTCTATAGAAGCTGTCCAGATACCAGTAAATAGCAATTTTGCGCAAATTAACTATGTTATTGAATACGCGGACATTCCCATATTTCTAACGAACATGGAACCAACACAGAATTTTTGAATATAGCCAGTTTTCGGATATGTCATTCCTTGGTGGTATGCCTAAAATATAAGAGCATGTTACCTATAAAAATATGAACATAAGGCTGTTTAAAAGGCCTGTTTCACTCAATGTTAATTAAACGGCAGCGGAGGTTAGGGCAGCACTGGCTGCTCGCGCATGCGCACTAGCACGACCGCTCATTGTTCTGTATGCACTATCTACTGTCCCATGTGACACTCCTATTCCTCTGCAAAATATGGACTGTCGACTTGAATTTCTATCGATGAATTCATTGGTCACTTCTTGCGAATCCAGCTCGTCCGTTTCCTCTCTGTGGATGTGTAATAGCATGCACCAGTTGAGCCGTGTTTGAAGCATGGCGTTTCTCGGCCAGGTCTTTAGGCGACGGAGAGCACTGAACGAGCGTTCACTTATTGCGTTTGTTGCAGGCATGACCAGGGTAAGTTTGGCATTACAACCCTTCACAGTATAGTCTTCTGGTTAACATATCCTAAAGCACATACCAAGAATCTAACGATTCGTGATGTGTGTTGTATCTCAGGTACGCTTTTATTGTACCTGTTCATGTGGCAACTTGGATGATATGACCACACGGCCCCTTGCACCGGCATAAGCGGTATTAGATACAAATATAGAGAGCTATGATGGAAATGCTCTGACAACTCGTATATTGGTAATTGGTGAGCTGTGTCGCTGTGACAACTCGTACACTGGGAATTGGGGAGCTGTATCGTCGTCAGATGAAAATGACGGAATTTAACACAAAAGACTAGTCTGTAAGGCCCGATGTCAACCGAGCATCAACTTTCCACAATGCCAACATATATCAAAGAGAAAGCTGTATCATCATCGAATACAAGTCACGTTCAGCTGGATTCAGTGACCGCAGATAACCGATGATACTCTTCAACTTAGACCCTTTTTTGTCTCTCTGTATGTCGCTGGGCTACTGTGAAGGACGGGTAACTGAGTAGCCAAACGTTCAGGGTCAAAATCATCCCCACAGTGTCACAATATCGTCAAAGTCAGCGACGTTGGCATCTGGGCTGCAGAGCAAGGCTTCAAGCCTACAAAGACTCTTGTACCCATCTTCATCGAATCGTGAATGGGTTACCCGCACAGCATGGTGAATGACTTCGAAGTAAATAGATCGGTAGTGGGATTTGACTGATGTCTGTGCTTCTGAGACAGATGATCCAACTTCGTATCTTTCCGGTATCTTCCGATGTGCGCGGTAGACTTGATTCGTCTACTCCACATTGCTGGTGTTTCTTTTCTGTCGTACCCCAGAAGAGGTTGAATGATTCCTCAGTCCAGATGCTTTCTAAAGCTTTTTTAGGTTCTGTCATTGAGGTTCTGTCCGTCACTGGCTGACACGGTGAAACCCTGTAATGCTGACGACAGATTATTAGCCATATTAAGAACTTTTCTCCCAGCTCAATTCCAAAGAAAAAAACTAAAATTGTCCATCTGCATGAACGGGTAAAATAAAAGCGTGCCTGAGATACAACACATATCACGAATCGTTAGATTATTGGTATGTGCTTTAGAATAGGTTAACCAGAAGACTATATTTGTGAAGTCATGTGGCTGTCAGTATGTCGGCATCTCTTCCCACTTCCCTTATATGTGTTGTAATTGCAACTACACCAATTAGCGCTCGAGTCTCGCTGTCGCTGGATTCTCGTTGAACTATACTCCACGTCGTCATCAAAGCGGCATAGTTCTCCGAAATAGACGCCAGGACAGCCGCCCGAACGGTCCATCGAGTTGGTGCCAGCAGCCGTATTCCTGGACATTCGCAAGCGAGATCTTGCATTACCTTACTGAAGATAACTTCACGCTTTGGAGATTTCTTGATCAGTTTTGTCATCTCTTCAACAGTGTCCAGCGTATCTCGAAGAATGTGGTTTTGTTTTACAGTCTCTTGAACCGTCAAGTTTAGAGCATGGCCATAGCAATGTGTGTATAGGGCACGTGGTTCCTGCTCTCGTATTCTGGTCGTTTCTCCCGTCTTGCAGCCAATTATAGCACTTGTACCATCGTAGCATCGACCAGCTGTAAAGAAAACATCAAAAGAATGCCTTCAATGACAGCAGCTATACTTGCCGCTGATGTGAAATCCATTCTGTACATTCCTATAAACTCTTCGTGACTGGTTAGGTCGTTGTCAACGTCACGGATACAGAATACAAGTTGTTCAGTGTTCGGTATGTCCGTTGTCTCGTCCACCATGATTGTAAATTGTTTTCCAGCAATTTTCCTTAGGATAGTCATTGCCATAATCTACGACATTTCATTCTGAATGGAAGGACTTGTGAAGCGGTCGCTGCCTACGCGTCCAGTGTTGGTATATCATCTAAGCCATATTTTCTATGCCACGCGTCCAGTGTTGGTATATAATCTTTTCTTAGCTGAAGTAGCTGAGAAAAATTACTGTTGATCATCACCAACGTATTCATCACGTAGAGGCAGACCCCGTCTAGCTAGAAAACGAACGCTTGACAAAATTGTTTGCCGGGCTGGGCGGTTTTCTGGGGTTTTTTCTGCTGCATGGGCTGAGATAAGTATGTCTTCGACATCTTTCATTTCCACAGCTGCCTTTATTAAAGTGTACGCAGTTTGTTATTGGCAAGTAGAATGATCATGTTTACGGAGCCCTTTTCCAGTTGTTGAAATCAGTACGCGTGAAAGCTTTGTCTGCATATCCGGTCAATGGCATTTTACGTTGCACTGATGCACAAGAGTCCTTATCTTGCAGACAATGTAGCCAGGGGTATTGCACAAACCATGCGCTCGAAAAACTACGCTTCTGTTTTCCAAATATGAGTATTGGGAAAACCAATTTTGGTTGGTTGAGTTGGGGAGGTAAAGTGCGTTTCTGTTGTGTATCTAAAGGAGTAGCATGTTGCAAACCTCCCAAATGATGTTGTGAAGTAGAATCACTTGGTGAAGGCTGCGAACTGTCTGGGTCATGGTCCAGCTTTTCAATATTTGCAGTTGACGGCTGGACATCAGTTAGTGGGATTTCATTGTGTGTAAGCGGCCGACCTTTTTTACCCACCTTAGGTTTGACATCTCCCTGGAAATCACAAAATGTTAAATATATTCATTTGAAATTTTATGATAATTTTTTTATCATAAAGATTCCAATCGAGTAATCCGTTACAGTGCAACACTAATAGCAGGGCGATTTTTGCTCACCGGTTTTAAAGTCATTAACTTAATGTAACTCAAGATGTTTGACTGTGGCATTTCATTTTACAAGTCCTACTTTTATAGCATTGCGTCGTTTGCTAGACTGACGAAATCGATAAGGTTTTGAGGAATGTAGTTCTTAATTTTGCATATGTTGTGTATGATATAATAAATAATATATATAACCAGGCAGTTTTAGATAAAAAGACTCGACACATACATCCGTGAAACAATGACTGAAACGGCGGCTTTGCGAGTTGAACTGTAATGCCGGCAACTGAAAACTTGAATACAAAATGACGACGAAAACGGATTAGAAAATATCTGACCCATGTGTAAGCTATATCCGTTAAGTTTCATCCATTTTCACGTATTCCGTTTCCTTTGCTTGACCACTTTCACCTCTGACAAACACGCAATGGGGAATACGCATTTCACAAACACTATTTTTTTTCTTGCAAATATTTGGGGGGAGGGGTTATAGAAAGGGGGGCATGGGGGTTCTAGCCCAACCTGGAGAACATCTTGCTTTCCAAATCTGTCAAGCTACTTAGGATTTCGTCATGTGCATTTTCTTTCCTGTTTGCACACTGATAAGCAGTTTCGATGACTCAAAACCCCGGCGTTTGTTCATGAGAATAATGCTGCACATTGTAACCTCTGCCAAATTTCTACAAGTTTGGTACATGTCTTCTCTCGCAAGCCCTACAATCAATCGTGACATCTCTGTTGACAAGTAATTCATAAGTTTCATAAGGTTGGTTTTTACAGGCAAAACTTCAGGCTTGTTGAATCTGTTCGTTTTCAAAGCGGTCAATGCAATTGAGGAGATCTGATCACTCCATTCATCGGTTCGTTGCTTGCTGAAAACTTGTGCTTCTCTCTCTCCAACAGCATCCTCTTATCTCATTGCCATTCCAAACTTGATCCGAGATATCTTCACCAAATTATGTCCAAGTCGCAAAGCAAGGGCTGTTTTTTTTTTAAACAGGTAACATCTTCATTATTATGTGATGTTATCACCAGATCCTAATGACAGCATCAAAGTGTTTCTCAGCAATGGCATCATACAACTGATCAAATACCTAGCCTCTGCCGTGTGGTCAAATCATCCAAGTTGCCACATGAACAGGTACAATAAAAGCGTACCTGAGATACAACGCATATCACGAATCGTTAGATTCTTGGTATGTGCTTTAGAATAGGTTAACCGGAAGACTATACTGTAAAGTCATGTGGCTCTGCCAGTATGTCGGCACCTCTTCCCACTTCCCTTATATGTGTTGTAATTTTTACCTGTATATGGCGAGATTCTGCTGGTGGACGTTTCGTCCCCGAGACCCGCCCCCTGTGCAGACCTTTTGGTCTTTGATATATGTTGGCATTTGTGAGAAGTTGATGCTGGGTCGACATCGGGCCTTACAGACTAGTTTTTTGTGTTAAATGCCGTCATTTTCATCTGACGACGAAACAGCTCACCAGTCCCAGTGTACGAGTTGTCACAGAGAAACAGCTCACCAATTACCAAGGTACGAGGTGTCAGAGCATTTCCATCATAGCTCTCTATATTTGTATCTAATACCGCTTATGCCGGTGCTAGGGGCCGTGTGGTGATATCATCCAAGTTCCCACATGAACAGGTACAATAAAAGCGTACCTGAGATACAACACATATCACGAATCGTTAGATTCTTGGTATGTGCTTTAGAACATGTTAACCGGAAGACTATACTGTAAAGTCATGTGGCTCTGCCAGTATGTCGGCACCTCTTCCCACTTCCCTTATATGTGTTGTAATTCATTCAGTTGGATTTTCAATCTGGCACACCGACGCGTCGTCCAGGATATGTCATTCTTCCGTCTCATTCCCAACTTCTGTAGCAATAGTCCCAAAGTGAGTGATCGTCGGATCCTCCAGAATAACATTCCCAAGGATATCCAGTATTGTAGCTAATGTTTCTAAGGGGTACGGCGTATAGCGTTGGGCAAACCGGTTCTCTTCAAATCACCGAAGGTAGGCGTCACGTCCGAGCGATCGAGACGTTTTCTCGATTAACGAGTAAAACCGATAAAAATTTCGTCTCGGTTTATCTCTATCGATTGTTGTCCCGGTGTGCTGCCGGTTTTCTCTCGAAGCAGAAGACCATCTAGGCCCCCCTCGAAATAATCCGACTTGCTTCGAGAATGTAATCGAGATGCCTTTAAATCAACGTTTGAACCATTCGGAATGCGTAATGTATGTTCTTCAATAATATACGTTTCTGTGGCGAGATTATTCTCGACCAGTACATATGCATACAAAAGTATATTAGATTAAACATGAATCATTTAATATAATTTTGTTATTTCCTCTAGAGATCTGTAGTCGCATATACTTGCTCTGACAGTGCAATTTCTCCACCTGTTTATATCTTTATAGACCTTTATTGACATAACTATTTGATAGAATCTTGCCTTGAAAATTATAGTACCACGTTCGTCAGAGATTTTCCAGATTTTCTTGTTGAAAGCCACAGGAGAGGCTGGTAAATTACTGGAAACCGGCTGATAGTAAAATTATATGTGGTCGTTGGTCTAAAGCGAGATTTCACCCTGAATTGGGCGACAATTACTTTTATTAATCATGTTATTCGGTAAAATTTCTCAAGACATGAATTCAGCAATAAATAATGGAACGCGAGTATATTAGCAAGCCCGACAAAACTTTTGTTTCAGTTTTTTTCTTTGAAAGAAATTTGTTTCAAGGCGAAGATTTTTCAGACCGACTTTGGTGTGAATTATCAACGCCTCTACTTCTGGTTGTCAGTATTTTCGCTTACCTCTTCGACACAAGCTTATATCAGGAAAAACTGTGTTGATATAATTTCCTTATTTGACTATATCACAAGATCGTAATTCTCTGCATTGAATAATACCAAATTATAAACAGAGGTTAATACACCGGCCGAACATTTAACATAACCTTTATTTTTCGGTTCAAACGATCCATGTTTGGTTCAAAATAATTTTATAGAAAAAATAAATAAGGCATGCTTCCATATCATTAATATTCAGAACGTGTCATTTCTTCCGCGTCCGATACTAGCCAGATATAAAATCAATTATCGATGTGAGATAAGACCATTCAATTATATATTTATAATTTATATAGATAAATGAAACGTATTCTTTCAATTGGATCCAGGGTGCATCAGGATATGAATATATCGGATAAACGTTGAATAACATCGAAAACAACTCTTCAAAACAATCCGTTGTCGGGATTCTATTTTGGGCCAAAATATGCTTATAGGACGTGCGCTCCGAAAATATGGTACCAACACAAAAAGAAGAAGAAGCAAGAAATGGTCAAATTAACTACAACGAAACACAGACATATAGAAACCGGGACCCCCCCTTCGAGATTACCGTTTAATTTAATACCCATCTCGAAAATCGGGACGTTTCGATCGAGATTGAACCGAGAGCAAACAGGGAGACGTCGCCAGGGGTCCCGGTTCTGCCCTCCCGGTTTCAGCCTCTCCACAATAATTGCAGCAGCATTCGGGCAGCGTTTGGAGATTAGTATGCAAGGTAGAAAAGTAATGCACCTGTACGCCAGAGTTGCGTGTTGAGCGAATTGTTTAAATTCATTATTATGTGAAATCCTAACTCATCAGCCAAGGTCATTAGACTTTAAGTCCATAGAACACGTTTGGGAATCGATGGCTCGTGTATTTGCGACAAGGAGTGTTCAAGCGAAAAATCTGAGACGTTTGAAGGCTGCGTTCCTGAAAATAAATAACAAACACTTGATTTTCTTCGCAACAAATCTTGTGAGTTGCACATGTTGTTCGTCGTGGAAACCCAGCATGCCAAGGAATATTTACTGACTACAATGTGATTGCAAACACATGTTAAATTCGAAGAGCTTTCCAATCCGTAGTTGGTTTTGAAAAGAAGTCGCTTTTCATTCGCATTGATCTTCGCAGGAATTTACATAGATTAATGATCGTTTATCTGAAATGGTACACCATTCGGATTTCAATACAGGAATCATTCAGTCCTTGTTTGGATTTCTTTATGAATGCACCAACCATTGCTACAGAGACTGTGCAAAATATTTCGCCTTGGATCGTATTTCGCCCACATCAGAAGCTCACATGAATGCAGCTAATTTTAATTTGCTGAAATTATCTCTATGACCAGCAGTTGCACCGTTGAATTGATTTAACCTATAGCACGCACTTAAAATTCCCTTGCACTCGGTCATGTCGACTGTGTTTCAATACAGGTACCAAGTAATGAATTGTAGTCAACGCTGATTATTCCGTCATTGCAATATATGCCCAGATTGAACAATAATCACCATGGAATTGATAGCCGGTGGAATAATGGCGAAGAGAATTGATATGGAAATATTATATGATATTCTATTATAATATTATATCACCGACTATAAGGGAAATGAAAAATTTTCCCGGAGGTCGGATACAGTCAGTCACATAAAAGTAAACCGCGGCCGGATCTGATATAAATATCCCTGTACCACCTGAATCATTGAACATGAAATTACCTAAATGATTACCCTAACATTTACACACGAGCAACTTTCGTCATAAAACGATATAAGCTTTCATCACAATTGGCTCGTCCTTGGTATTCGCGCATGATCAATTTTGATGATGATTCCATTATTCGCGATCTCCAATCAGCCGCGAACAGCGATACGATGCAGTATGCGATCGTTTCCCAAACAGTTCCGCATATTGTTAGCCGTAAAATCAGATCCTGAGATATCAATTCCGGTCCTGCTTGGCTGGACACTGTACACAAAAAATATCTTTCCCGCTCAAGATTTGCATCTGGTCGCAAGAGATTGTTGTCTTCGAAATTAAAGAAGTTTAATAATTTGTTGGCGAGCACAAGCGACAACAATCTTTTTCCAAAAAGGGCGATGTAGCTATAATGCGAGCATCAACAGAGATATTTTAGTCAATGGGCTATCTCAATGCTGTATATTTTATATTAGCGAGAATTTCAATTTCCGACTTTCATTTCTAAAAGGCGACTTCTGCAGTCTAAGTCATAGCAAACACATGGAATACGTCATTTAATATTCCCTATTTCACTTGGCGCTGATTATCATTTCGATTTTGTATTCACCATATGCGGTCGCCAGGTGGTCGAACTTGCTCGAGGAAATGCTGTATGAACCATCCTCTCACATAGGGCGATCTTAGGATCGGATAGGTTCGAAATTTTCTCAGTGACGAGAATTTCAACCTGTCATACTGCATTTTCGCCAAAACCAGGGGTATCTCTATCCTATATACCACTGGTGCAAATGGGAATGAATCGTGTTCATGGAAAATGCGATTGGATGTTTCAGCCAATCAGGAAAAGCAAAAGTGTATGAATATTGACCAATCAGATCACTTGTTCCCGCGACCATGGTGACCGTGGCAACAGATTGAAAAAACTCCACAGTTGCCTAGCTTGTGGATATTATGTACATATGTTCAATAAATTGTGTAAAATAATAAATATAGAAGGGTTAATATTATTTTTTAAAAGTCGAAGGAAATATAATTTTATTTATTTATTTTCATAATTTATTGAAAACGTCGACTTTTCAGCGGTCATTTTCGGCTATTACCGTAAGGAAAGCGCTTTAGGAGCAATATATTTGGTTTTGTCAGATATGTCGTTCGTTCGGCTGTTTTCTGAGTTCATCTTTAGAAGCTTCAGAAGCCGTTAATTTAATTTATTTTAAAAGCACCGTCCCCGAGTTACTACGACAATAGATTATTACAGAATATTGTAACTATACACCAGTACGTGTGTTGTGCAATATTGTTAGCTATTTTGGCATGAGGTCGACGAGAGCATGGATTCCACACAATCTGTATTTCTATGGGCCTTCCCAAATTCTGCAACTTCGGGGGCTTATCGAGCAGCCTTGGAGAAACGTAGGTTTGATTATTTGGACCAGCTTAGAACTCTGGAAAATAACGCACTGGAAGCGATAAAAAATATATATATTTGGAGACAAATTCAACAAGGCTGTTATTGCTGGGCACTAGGCCTCGGCGTACAAAATATCGAGTCCGACAAAACGTGAGGATGCTTAGCTTGAAGCTGAGCCACTTGCAAGAGAACCATCCCATAAAAATACAGGGATGGAGCACAATAACTTCGATCTTGCCGATGGATCCCTCAGAGCATGGCCCACGTGTTGAAGCAAAACACGCTGTGTTGCTCCGTCGAAAGGACTTTGAAGTCCAGCTGATCGTCAAGTAAATACTCTAAAGGTAGTTTCCAGTAGAATTTCTTTTTTTTTATCCTTCATGAATTGTTATTTAACCTGCAAAACCTGTTGGTGTGTTCGTCTGCCACGCCTGCGTACATGCATAATAGACATATTGTTTAACCAAGTCATCTTTCAGATACCTTCAAATTTCAAAGTTACTCGACTTCCTCGTAGATGCACAGGTTGGTTACCCTTATCCATGCCGGTTATTAACTTTATCTGGCCTGTGGGCCATAATAAACATTCTCCCGTATATCCGGAATGACAAACATATGAAACTGACCCTCCGTTAGTTTATCATACTGGGGTCATTCTGAGCCTATTTGCGTAACCCCCCGAATAGACGATCGTTGATAAATTCAAGATGGCGGCCATGTGGGGTACAAGAAAAGTGATGTTGTTGTCATTTTTCTTCAAAATACCTGCTTTTCTTTGAGGAAAAAAGGGCAGAATCTATTTTATTTCACAAGAAACTATTATTTACTAACTTATCATGCAGTTTTTGCAAAGAAAACACAATGAAAAATAATTTAAAAAAAACAAAAAATGCCAGTTTTGAAGACGTCACTGTGACCTCATCGAAGCGGCCTTCTTGGATTTTTGTTGTATATTATCTGGTAGAGCTTGGCCCAATGGTATAGTGTGGTAACTTTCAGCTCCTTAGCTCAAGGGGTAAGCAAAATATTTAGAGGGCCAACATTCCAATTCCCCAGGCCTCGACATGTTCCAAAAAGCCCAGGCCAGATAGAGTTGAATAAATATGATTATCGCGAACTTAATTTCAACATTGCGCCCTTGATTTTTACTGAAAGATTTTTTCAGCTTATATCGATGACAAAATCGTTATTGATCAGCGAAAATCTCTATTTCTTATTCACCGCTGAACGGTAGTTCATCCACATGATTGGCAGTCGAAAGGAGTACTGAAGCGCCTGCGCGGCCTAGATATGTATCGAAAGTATGATTATCCGCCGTGTAACTGAGCTTAAATTCGAATTTTTCGTTGAAAAAGTTCGGCGTATCGGTAATCCTATTTTCGTAACCAAGACAACCTGCATATCGACGAGGGAAGAGAACATGCAACTTGGCTATCCTCCGGTAGGCCTAATTGTAACAGGCACTATTAAGACACCAAATTGTCCATGAACAAGGTAAATAAGTTTTTCTGTCTTTGCTTTGGTGCCTACTATTTTTTTTCTTTATAGAACTGGATTGTAACTGGTGGACGATGATTTTAGGATTACTGAAACATTTATAGTGTTTGCTAATGTCCAGCGATCTGTATCGATAAAACGTCTATCAGAGGGAGAAAGTCTCAAAATCTCTCAGTGACGTCATTCTTCCAGTCCACACTTGTCGAGAAAAAACAACGGCTGTCGTATTTTCCCATCCTCAGCTGGCCGACTGGGGGCAATAAGTTTCTGGAAGTCATTGCTGGAGAAGAGACTGCAAAGCATCACCTGCCAGACAACCCATTGAAGAAATACGAAGTATTGGCCAAGCTCTACTAGAAAAT
Organism: Hanleya hanleyi; assembly: GCA_036873755.1. Classification (NCBI taxonomy): domain Eukaryota; kingdom Metazoa; phylum Mollusca; class Polyplacophora; order Lepidopleurida; family Hanleyidae; genus Hanleya; species Hanleya hanleyi. The sequence goes on from JAVTVY010024576.1 coordinate 42,558, forward strand.
ATAAAAATCCCAGATGGCCACTTTGATTGAAGAAATACGAAGTACTGGCCAAGCTCTACTAGAAAATATAAAAATCCAAGATGGCCACTTTGATGACGCCACTTTGGTTGATTTTTCGGTCAAATTTTTCGATTTTTTTATTAAAAATCTTCGTGATATGACTAAAAAAAAGGTTGAGAACGACGTTAAATCCTACTCACCCGAAAGAATAATTTTCCTCCAGTCTCCGCTAGGTGGTGTTCCTGTAGATAGGATCAGAGTTTCAGGTTTGATTATTGACGCGGAAATTCCTTTATGGACGACGACACAGTTGCAAATCATAGTGGATGGAGGTGGGGATGTGAAGCTCAGAATACAATACTGTTCTGCAATAACGCAGAGAGTGATAGATTTAGAAAAGGTTAAGGGCATATCCCTACGCAGAAAATGATTTGAAACTACATTCTGTCGAACACGTGCACTCAACTGAAAACCGATCGCTTAATCATCAGTGCAGCATTTCTTCTACACTGTTTCATGATGGTGAAGAGAAGGAAGACCGTCTTTCGGCAACTCAAAGGGAATATGACAGCAGCAGGGAATGTAACTGTTGATTGTTTACGAGGAGAGTCAATTATGCGAAAATGCCAGATAGAAACCTGTCGATTCTTCCGCGAAGAAGAACGTTTTTTTCTTCTGACGCGTCAGGGAAAACGCGACAGTTTTGAGAACGATATAATTTTCACCTTAATCTGGAGTATAATTTACATTCGAGCCCTCTGGACCCATTTGGAAAAGCTATGTAACATGTACGACTTGGATGTTATCAAGTACAAATCTGCAATTCGTGTTTACCAGAGATGGAGAGGAAGGCCGGTTAGGAGATTCAAAATACAACGCATCGTTGACATCTCGCGAGTTCCAGAATTTCATTACTCGCCAATAAGCAGCCAATAAATTTGGAAAGTTTCTCCAAGTTGCATGAGAGCTAGAAAGAATGTTGCATTTTCACCGCGGTACCAAAATCCTTCATTATAATACTTCCAGAAACATTGAGTTCCTTCTTGAAGATTCAGCTACACAGTTGGCAGATGATAATTCCTGTACGACTTGAGCCATTTAATAGCACTGTCAGTACAGGATGTAAGAGATTATGTAGCACAGCAGGGAAAGAAAGCAGCCAGCCATGCACACAACAGCGAAAGTGTTCGCCAGAGTAAAGACACTCCTATGAGGCATTTTGCCGTAGATCAAATAGAATGCACTGGCTAAAAGTCAGAATCGAAACGGAAATTTATCGGAGGTGCTTCAGAAAGAAGCAGATGAGAAGGGTTACACACTTGACGTTATATGCACTTTCACCCTTGAAATTACAACGCATATAAGGGAAGTGGGAAGAGGTGCCGACATACTGGCAGAGCCACATGACCTCACAGTATAGTCTTCCGGTTAACCTATTCTAAAATGCATACCAAGAATCTAACGATTCGTGATATGTGTTGCATCTCATGTACGCTTTTATTGTACCTGTTCATGTTACAACTTGGAGGACATGACCACACGACCCCTAACACCGGCATAAGCGATACAAATCTAGAGAACTATGATGGAAATGCTCTTACAACTCGTATATTGGTAATTGGTGAGCTGTGTCGCTGTGACAACTCATACCCTGGGGATTGGTGAGCTAGCTGTATCGTCGTCAGATGAAAATGACGGCATTCAACACAAAAGACTAGTCTGTAAGGCCCGATGTCGACCCAACATTAACTTCCCACAAGGCCGACATATATCAAAGACCAAAAGGTCTGTACAGGGGGCGGGCCTCGGGGACGAAACGTCCACCAGCAGAATTTCGCCATAGACAGGTAAAAATTACAACACATATAAGGGAAGTGGGAAGAGGTGCCGACATACTGACAGAGCCACATGACTTCACAGTAGAGTCTTCTGGTTAACCTATTCTAATGTACTGAGTAATGAGAAAAACAAATACATGATCGTACGTGTTGTACTCTGATTTGTTTGTATTTATCAGTCAGCCATATTGTGTATGATTGTGTATGAATTTCCTTTGGATAATCTCTAATGTTCCAAAATCTGGAATCGCTGTTTTTTTGTTCCTTCAGGGACAGATAGTTTCAGAAAAGACCCCTAGGCACCAGACCCACTGCCACGTTTTGTAACACCCCCATCAATAAACCGCTTTGTCCCAGGGCCCTCTGATCAAACTACTGCGATAACACATTTGGACATGTATCTGCTAGTCATATGGTTACATCAGAGAAACGCAATTTCGAATATTGTTTTTTCCATTTGAGGAAATAACAATTTCATTAGACCATTTGATACAATTTTTGCTCTGTGTAGATGGAAATGGATATGCAGAAAACTTGGATACTTTTCTGCCTACAGACCGTCGTTTAGACAGAGTAATCGAACCTATTCTTTTGTGATACAAGCGTCTAGTCCGTCATTCATGTCCATTAAAGAATATCCGCGTCCATAATCCAAAGACCTATTCCATATCCATATAACAGTATTAGCACCAAATTCAAAAAAGACAAGCATAGTATACATAAACACAGGCTAGTTTCCTGCAAGAGAGAAGCGGTCAACAGTTTTCAATGATGCCGACAAGACATCATGATGTTACAAAAATATAAAATCCGTATCGTTGATCAGTATTCTTAATCCATAATATTCGTTCTAAAGTCGTTATCTAGAGAATGGTGTATCTCAATCACGCTTTGATTGTGCCTGTTCATATGAGCACCATGAGGATCTTGAAGTACATGGGTTCATGCGGCCCCTAGCCCCGGGTTAAGCGAAATTAGACACAGGTTACGAAACGTAACGCCATAGATCTTGCACGCCACGTTCGTATTTTGCTATTAGCATGCGATATGTATCGCCAAATTTGAGAAACTTTGAGTAGAGGCGCTTAGAGGAATAGCCCTGTTTTATAAGTTTCTGCAACAATGTTTTGTGACGTTGATTGAAATCGTCACAATTAACACAGGATCTAGCAAATGCTACTAGGCGAGACATGTATACGCCATATGCAGGTCCCACTGGAATATTACTGTCCAGAAAGGGATAGTTTACGATGTCGAAATTGTAATCATCTCTTTTGTCATAAAGTCGACGAGAGAGAATGCCCGCTTCATTTTTGTAGAGATATAGATCTAAATATGATGTGCCTGTAGGGCTATCTGTAGTTTCCTTCAAATCCAGTGAAGGTGGATATATATCCTTCACTGCGTCATTTATATAGCGATTATCCACAGCGAGAAGATCGTCTATATAGCGTTTGGTGAATGAGAAGGAACGGGCTTTGAATGGATCGGTTTTTGAAAGCGCCTGCATATAGTCATATTCATAAGAGAACAGATACAGGTCAGCCAACAGGGGTGCGCAATTAGTACCCATTGGAATACCCATATGCTGTTGATATATTGTGTTGCCAAATTTCACGTAGATATTTTTAATGAGAAATTCAAGCAACTCTATAAACAAAGAAACATCCCATGAATGATATCTCTTGTATGTAGTAGAGCTGAAGAATGCTTTATGGCTTCCGACAATAATATATCTACGATCAGTTTTCTTGAACACGGATACTATTAGTGAACTTAGACGGTCAATAAGGTCCTGATGGGGGATTGTAGACTGCTGTCTACAGATAAGCGGTGTTGCAAAACATTCAGATTTTATACGTCAGGATCCGTTAACAGAACATAACTTGGATAAGATGATCGAGTTAGATGGCATTAAATAAAAAACCTGTTTCCTGTCAAATAGCTCACGACACACATGAATAGAGACTGTACTATCGTATTGATGATATTGGGCTCAAATGAACAATCTTAATGAAGACTCGTAAACTTCTTAATGAAGACCTATAATTTGGATCGTTCTTTGCGTAAAATATAGCTATAAAAAACTTCCAGTCTTGAGAAAAGGCTGAAGACTTACTCGGCGTGAATCAGATTAAATTTCATCCCTTTTAGGTAGCTGGCAATATCCCATCGCATTACGTACCAGAACCACATTGTTATTCCTGATGACCGGTCAAACTTTACACAGTTAAACATTTTCTGTTTCTAATAACTCCTACCTTATCCATCTGATTATTCTGAATAAAAAAAACATTATTACCTTTCAACAACTTTGAATGTTTCTATTTTTTGTTGATATCTGTCTCGTTCTAAAGTTAACGATGTGTGAAATACAAAACGTGTTAAATAAATCTTTGGAAGATATTGAAACAATGAGACCAACATGAAAGATTCAAACTTTGTTGAGGTTTGAACCTATCGAAGTTAGTAGCAATCAAAAAAGAACATTTTTTTTTCTTTTTGTATTAGGGTTTACATACGAAGTAGCTAGGCAACCAGAACACATAAGTGCAAGTTGAGAATTTCGGAGATAAAACCTAGAAGATAGTAGCAATCTAGAAACGACTTTTTCTGATTTTTTTTTCTGTAGAGTGATTGCGTAGGAGGTAGGCAACCAGAAATGCAGAAGTGGACCATTATATATTCCCAGCTCTCTCTAGCCAAATGCTCTCCTTGGGTGCTTCTCATCTATACTACCGATGAACATCGATTTGAAAAATAGCCCATTTACGGTATTCCCATGTGAATGAGATAAACACAAACTGGGAATGTAGATACGTGGTTTCGAATGAGCTCAATGGGGCGACTGGGGACAGACACTTGAACACTAGTGGAAAAGTTCTCTACACAAATCAGTCGATAATTGACCCCTATTCGAATTGTAGCCACCTGTCATTTTATGGTCCAGTGCAAAATTTATACTGTCACGGAAGTAACTTTGTATATTACTTTCCTCGAGACAGCATTCTACATGTGACCTCGATGTCGATGAAGAGTATATCTCCAGGGACTGAACGATAGGGTTCAGCAGCTCTCAAGATATGGCATTGCATAGCATTGAATCAAAACATCCCAAATGAAGTTCCGTGCATCGTTCAAGATAATTGCAAATATTAGGATACTTAGGCCTACGAGTGCAAAGATAGCTGCGAGTAATGCTATTGAAGGTCACATTAGTACTGATTATTCGATTTATTTGTAGAGACTTTACCAGAACGATACTACCGCCGTGGGATTGTTCGAGGAAGATTCGTGAATAATTATTTGTCCCGTTTGCTGCGCCGAGGGAGAAGATATGCTGAGAAGTACACCAATAATTTATGGGCTAATCATCAAATAATCGACCAGATAACGAAAAACAATTGAATGTGCCTTAAAAATGTAATTACAAGGAATTATTTTCCCTGTGAGGTTAATTTATATCTGTATGTCTTTGTTTGTATATTTAGTACCTCTAACCTTGTTGAACGGAAAATAAACTAGTCTAACAACATATGAAGGTTCAAAGGATACCGACAGATGGAACAGCTTACATGTATGTGGACCACAGTAGTTTATATCTTGGGGCATTCCGTAGTGTATGTCTGATTTCGCTGACCTGAGAGATAGAGGTCGTATGAACACCATGCTAATAATATCAGAGTTTTAATAGCATACGCTATCGTCTCGTCTGGAAAATGAATTGGACGTTTGGATAAAAATAATACTGATTTGACGCTATATGAGCGTCTTGATGGCTTCAGTTGACGGAATCATTGACAACATTTGACTCATGTCTTGACTATCGTGTGCTTATGCCCAGCTTTCTCTTTCGTGCTTATGATCCAACGTGGCGAAGATATTCCGATGGAAGACGCGGATTTTGTTAACAGACAGCGGCTGTCTACCGAATATCGTATCTTAACCTATGAAATATCGTCTGGTCATGACGCGATTGTTATTGAAACGGTCAGAATTAACGCGATTATTGACCCGGATATTCTTTTATTGACGGCAGCTGAATATAGAATGTCGGATCTGGCACTTGCTACACGCATGTCATGAAATCATTGTCGAAAAGTCTCAAACTTTCATTTCCCGCTAAGAATATACTCTCAGTGATATTGATTGGGCAACTGTTTATCTCTTTCTGGCAACTTGTCTGCGTCCGCAATCATGTTTTAAATTAAAAGAAACGCAGGTTCATATGAATGCAACGAATTCCATACTTAACTGATTTTACGATTATAAATGCAGTCAGTTTCACTATATTGATGCACGTCGATTTTTGTTTGCTGCTGAAACTCGTTTGCTTCAAGATTTTTTAGCATGAAACTACTTTAATTACAGGCGGTTTCATTGTTGAACATCCGCTTATGAACGAAAGTGGCATAATTCAGATCTTTTAACCAATAACACGCGCAGAAATAAACTTGTAATGTTCGAGGCACACTATTGTGTTTCTAATTCAGTGTCTCCCTATAGAATTATAGATATTAAGTTTGCCTTTGCCCAATGAACATGGTCAATTGTATAGCTTTCAGTTGGACTGGACAGAAATCATGAATGCAGTAAATATGATAAATGGTGTTCCGTTTAATCAGAGAGATATTGGTCGGAGAGAATGTATTTCCAAGAGTATTATTTCCGATAATCTGGTACTCAAAATATGCGAGTATTGGAGAATAATCATCGATGATATAAGGTCCAACAAATGGCAAAGGAAATAGGAATGAAATTTTCCCGGATGTCTGATAATGATAATATGTGTCGCATGGGAGGAAACAGGCAACGGATTAAACATGTCGTTGGTTTGCATCACCTGAAGCTTTGACAAAGAGACTACCTGGATAATCTTCATTGAAACTTGAATCTCATATCCGGTATCGCGATAAGCGAATATAACAGGTACAGCACTTCTATAGAAACCGGAGTTATATAATGCCGTACACGTAAATGACAACTTGCATGGGAAACCACTTCGAAAGCAAACTAGTTGACATCAAATAAGATTAAACTATTTTAACATGCCGACAACGTTTAATAATCAGGTTCTCTCCTGAAAATCGACTCGACTTAAATTTATGACATACATTCGAGACGTGTTGGCTTCGAGTCTCCCGAGTATCTGAGAGACTGGGAACCCTGTTAAAAGTACCATGTTTTTGGCCGGTCAGCTGCTTATTCTTGCTTCTCCTAAAGCATCTATTATTCACCGAATCTAAGAAAATTCAACAATCAAATGACAGCAACGAAACAAATTGTTGAATCACAGGTTGTGCCTATCGAACCAAATGAGTTAAGCGAGATTCATACAACTAAGCGCTGCTTATTTCCATGAATATAGAATGAAATTCTCGCGACTTCCACGATTTCATTACGTGCCAAAAAGGGTGTGGTGGGGGGACCTCGGTGGTCGAGTGTTCAATGGCGCTTCACTGGTGACCGCTTGCCTCAAACCGCTGAACCGACACGGGTTCGAGACCTGCTGGTGCATGCGTGAAAGTTGCCAGAATTCTTGCCGACGGGCGGTGGTTTTTACCTGGTACTCCGGCTTTCTCCACCAACCAAACTGACTGTCACCAAATATGACATTAACCCAAATTCCCACTTCTTGAAGATGCAGTTACACAGGCAGGTGATAATTTCTGCAGGACTTGAGCCCTTTAATAGCAGTTTCAATATAGGATGTAAGAGATTATTTAGCACAACAGGGACAGAAATCGGCCAGCCATGCACACAACGAACTGTTCGCCAGTATCAAGACACTCCGATATGGCATTTTACGGTAGATCGAATATAAAACACCAACCATTGTGGGTGTAAAAGTCAGAATCAAAGGGATGACTTATCGGAAGTCCTTCAGAAAGCAGCAGATAAAAAGGGCTACACACTTGATGATATATGCAGTGTGTGAGATGAATTCCAAGTGAGTTTTCCACCCATGAAGTATAATGAGTAATGAGAAAATCAGACGCCTGGTATCACGTGTCTTACTTCGATTTGTTTGTATTTATTAGTCAGCATGATTGTGCACGATTATATAGGAGCTTCGCTCTTTCATTTTCAAAATCTTTGATTTTCCGTTCAATTACATAGACGAGGATAATCTTACAAAATCCTAGATTTAACCCCCCCCCCCCAATAAACCACTTTGTCCCGGGGCTCTGTAAATCAAAGGACTGTGGTAATACATTTGGAAATGCTCGTGATATGGTCACGTCAGATTAATGCAATTTTGAATATTTCTTTCCATATGTGTGATTCTACGAAAAAGGGGGAAACCATGTCGAACGACTTCCAGACGCCAAACAGGTTAATTAAAATGGGATTCGTGGTTTATGCCATTTGGCAGAAATTAATACATTGATCCGAAGTCAACTCCCAGGAGAACAATTATATTTTTCTGATTTTCGGACTACTTACCGAAACTGGGTATGGCTAAATCCCATGTCCCAGACGTAGAGATTGAATATTAACACAAGCCGCTTTTGTATTCAATATACTTTTAAAGCATTATCTAACCTTGCACAATCTTGGTCTCTACATTTACCAACAATCAAATTGTCAGTTGATCCAATCCTCACATTTTTATAGTGATTTTTGTAACTGTCTTTACCGCCACCATCCATATCGTCACCAGTACAAACCAAGATAGGTAACTTTGATTGTGAATAACATGTTGAGTGCGTTGCTTGAGGGGATTCGGAAACCGCGCGCCAACAACTTGTCCAGCAAAATACAAGATTGTGTGGTCTGTCCTAACATACATCTTTGTTTTGTCTTTACCGTACTCTGATTTTACACGTAATAAGATTTTGCTGTCTAAACCATATATTCTGGGATGGGATGGCTCATCGCAACACTCGAGTTGAGCACTTTGAAGCAGCCACACGCCGTCCACGTGACGCCCTCCAGCTTAGGGCAGCATGGCTTCTACCATGTTTGTCTGGCACAGGAGGTAGATTAAAGAGCCAAACAAATTAGGCTCTCTGACGATCCATTGTGATCACCAGTGTCTGTAGAGCCTAGTTTTCAAAATTCGAAATTCAATTTTCTTTTGTAGATTTGGTTAGGTTTTTACTAGGTTTAGGGTTTTGCTAGGGTATGTTTGTTTGGGTCATCGTCGCCGTGTGACCAATAAGGTTAGGTGCGACGTTAGACAAATCGGTGTATAACACCCGTAAATACAGCTTTTAACTGTTTTAAGAGAAAGTTTTATTGTCGCTTAGCAACGTTTAAATATAAAACCAATGTTTCATATTGTTTAATCGATAATATGTTCATTTACATGTATCAACGACAATTGTTCGTCAACCCTTTTCCCCGCAAATCGATGCAGTTCCCATCACTCCCATTATGGACAAAATACTGCACAATTATGGACGGATTTTATGTTAGTTTGGTTCAATGTTCTATGAAGAATAAACTTGAATAACAAAACAGTGTGGGTCTTTTGCTTTAGGTTAACTCCGCATGACTCTCTACCGTCACCGAAATATCCTGACCGTCACCGTCATTTTTGTTACTGTGTCCGGTATAGTTTTGTCTGTAATCACATAACTTCAATGAAACAAAACCATTCTGTTCTCAACGGCTCTGGAAACACACATTTGATGGACTATTCTCATGTGTTCGCACTGGACGACTATACGTTTTTTTTTGTCGTGGTGTTATTGGTTGAACTTTGGAAAACATCAAGGGGAAATAATATGGTCTTGTTTATAAAAACATAGAAAATATTTTGAAAAGAATGTGTAAGTACATTTATAAGTACCGTTTCTGTGTGATAAATTGTCTAAATCACAACACATATAAGGGAAGTGGGAAGAGGTGCCGACATACTGACTGCGTCACATGACTTCACAGAATAGTCCTCTGCTTAACCTATTCTAAAGCACATACCAAGAATCTAACGATTCGTGATATGTGTTGTATCTCAGGTACGCTTTTATTGTACCTGTTCATGTGGCAGCTTGGATGATATGACCACACGGCCCCTAGCACCGGCATAAGCGGTATTAGATACAAATCTGGAGAGCTATGATGGAAATGCTCTGACAACTCGTATACTGGTAATTGGTGAGCTGTTTCGCTGTGACAACTCGTACATTGGAGATTGGTGAGCTGTATCGTCGTCAGATGTAAATGACGGCATTAAACACAAAAAACTAGTCTGTAAGGTCCGATGTCGACCCAGCAACTGTTCAAGTTCTTTTTTAATTTGAGTGTGTTTCATGTGGCGACGGTTAAGAAATTGTCACGAAATAGTTGTAGAAAATTTGAATAACAAATCCAAAATGGTGAAGTGAACGTTGCAGGAGGTCAGAAAAGTTAATTACAAAACTACTGATAGAAAATTCCAAACGAAAGTTTTTACGGTGAAATCTAACAACACGGATAGGCCATTTTCCACCCTTATATATCTATAACCTATTGTCCATGAAATCAGTTGATACCTTTTTTGTCTCTGAGTGGTTGGAAATGAATATAATCCGCCCGATCTTGTTCTCCCAGCGCCTATTTGCTGAAGCAAACATCAACCCTTTTTTAATACGACTGTCACACTCTACTGCGATCAACCGTCGACCGCTTTGCGCTCCCGGACTTTGAAATTTTTCACCAAAGCGCAGTGACATCGCCGAAAATTGTGAAATCCATGACACCATGTAGCTTACAGTACGTTCTTAACTCGCTTATTACGCTCTCACTGCGACCCTATGCGTTCCCACTTTGATCAACAGTGCGCTCTCAATGCGCTCCCACTGCGCTCTGTGTGCTCTCAGTGCACTCTCAATGCGTCCAAGTCGCTGCCGCTGCGCTCTCACTACGCTCTCAATACCTTTGCAACTCGTTCATTGCGCATGTGCGGCGTGTATAAAAATAGAGCCTCCTGCGACCAGGGCATCAGTCTACTTTCAGCATGCCGAAAACCAAGAAGTCCGGCGCCAGAGGTGAAGTGCAGATGCACACTGATTGTGTATAGACGATGGAGCTGTATTTATACCAAAATGTGTGTGGGGGTCAGTGGAAGTGGGATCGTAATAAGAACCCACTGTGAACCTATTGCAAACGTCGGAACAACGCCTTGGACGTATAACGAGCGTCATAGTCTCAGTGGCAGCGCAGTGTGGACGTAGAATGAGCGGAAACAAGCCCACAACGCGTAGTAGAAGTGCAGTAACAGCGCAATAAGAACGGAAGAGGCACGTACTGAGAGCCCAATTAGCGTACAGCAGTCGCACACCAGTCGCAGGGGACGATTTCTGCGACCCCAAGTGGCTTCTATGCGTTGTTGCTACGTCCACGATATGCTCATGTAGTTCGCTTTGTGCTGCCATTGCGACTGTACTGCGCCATTACACCGTTCTCGTCAGAGCGCCGACCCACTGCGCTTGTTGCATGCTTGTGCATGCACAAAACAAACGCCGCGGTTTGGCGCTCAAGGTAGCTCATAGCGACCCTCTCTCGTTCTTGACAGTTTCCACTGCGTCAGCAAATCGTTCTCAGAGACCTTACTGCGCTTTGCCTCACGCTTTCATACTTTTCAGGTCGCAGTGGGGGCGCCAGCGTGATCGCGGGTGAGTGTGACAGTGCCATTAGAAACTAAGGTTGTCGAGTGGTTTAGAGCGCTTGCATTTCCTGCTGGCGAATTAGTGCCAAACTCCGAGGCTCCGCGTTCGAGTCTCTTGACGGACTGGCCCATCCAGCATAAGTATTTGTGCTTTGCCAAGAAAGTGTAATAAAAAAAACTGGATATAAACCCCTACGAGCCTGATGTTTTCAGAGCTACAATTCCACAACACACGCCTCAACGACAGGGTCTAAAACGTGTCTGATAGGATACTTTTCTGATGTTTGAATAGTGTAATCGGACCTGTTCTGCTGTGATAGCTGTCTACGGATAAAGAGCGTTGTTGCAAATCGAAGCAAAAACAAATTATACCTCAAGATCCGTTAGTCAGAATAAAAATTCCAATAGGAAGATCGAGTTAGATGGCATAATATCAAAAACCTTTTTCCTGTGTAACTGTTACAGCTCTCAACCCACATGACCATGACAAGAGACTGTATTATCCTACTGAGGATACTGGGCTTAAGTCTCATTAATAAAATTTGTTAATGAAAACTTATTATTTAGCGATTCCTGATGTAATATTCAGCTATTAAAGACTTTGATATTGAGACAATGCTCATTACTTACTCGGCGCTAATCGGATTAAATTTCATTACTTTTTGGGGTAGCTGGCAATATCCCACTGCTTTACGTACCGGTTAATCCTGGTGATCGGTTAAGTTTTGACCGGACTTTTCGCCATTTATACTTTACACTAGTAAACATTTTCTGGTTGTAATAACTTCTACATCGTCCTTCCGATTATTCTGAATTTTTGAATCAGCAGTGCCTTTCGAAAAGTTCGAATGTCTCACTTTTTTTTAAATTTCGGTCTCATTCTAAAGTTAACGATATGTGGAATACATGAACTGGTTTATGGAAAAACAAAAATGTGTAATAAAACTAATTTAAATCTTGGAAGATATTGAAACCAATGAGATCAACTTGAAAGATTCAAACGGTTTATTTCTTTTTGTATAGTGGTTTACATTCAGAACACAGAAGTGCTAGTTTGAACTTTCCAGAGAAAAAAAACCCCTGAAAGATAGTAACAATCTAAAAGGACTTCTTAATGACTTATTTTTGTGTGAGTGCTTGCGTAGGAGGTAGACAGTGTTGCCAGAATGCAGATGTAGCCTATCATATCGCCTTAACTCTCTGTAACCAAATGCTGTCCGTGGATCTATACCACAATGTCCTCCACAAAAATCCGTCTATTATTGATTTCCAAACGAATTTTTGCCGTCTCAGTCATTTTATTGTTCAGTGCAAAGTTTATACTGCAACGGAAGTAACATTGTATATTACCTTTCTCCTATGTATAGATGAAGAGTATCCAGATTTTGAATGATAGGGTTCAGCAGCTCCCAAGATATCGTGCAGCACAGCATTGAATCAAACCAACCTAAATGAAGTTCCTTGCATCGTTCAAGATAATTGGGGAAGTTAGGAAACGTAAGCCGACGTCTGCAAATGTAGCTGCGAATAATGTCACATTAGTACTGGTTATTCGACTTATTTGTTGAGACTTTACCAGAGCGCTAATATCGCCATGGGATTGTCCGAGATAGATCCGTGAATAACTATTTGTCCCGTTGGCTGGGTAGAGGGAGAAGATACTCTTGGTATATTTATGGTTTATCGGGAAGTATTCGACCAGACAGCAGATGAAAGTCCAATGAAATATCTTCTTCATGAGCTTAATGTATTTCTGTGGGTCGCTATTTGTGTATTCAATACCTCTAATCTTGTTGATCGAAAAATACGCCAGTATTAGTACAAAATTTCAAAGGAAACCGAGAGATATATCCTGACCTACCTGAGTGTATACCTTGGAACATTCCGTGACGTGTATCTGATTTCGCTTAACTGAGAGATAGAGATCGTGTGAACATGGTGTGCGTTGTGTGAAAAGACCGGACCTCTTCAGGACATAAAAACCGTAAGAAAGAAAATTAATGTAAATAATATTTACAGTACAGAATAGCATTTTATGTCTAGAAAGATTTTGCCATTAGCTTTCTATACAGTATGTCGGAAACAGTATAATATCGGAAATATGTTCTTATGCCTTTGCGGACGGAGGTAAACGTTCTCACCTCATTCATGGACAGAGGATTTTCTAATTTGTCATGGTCCCAGCAGGCAAAGCTCCAAAATTTATATTATTCATATGTAAATATTACTATTACCAGATGCTGGTTAAAGAATTGAGTGTAAACATATCATCACCAAATACGTAACGACCAATCATAACGACATGCCAAAAGTATACTGGTCTCCCAAAATGCATAAATCACCATACAAAGCTAGATTCATAGCTGGTTCTAGAAGCTGCACCACCAGGCTTCTTTCAACCCTGTTGACGAGGGCCTTCAGAAGGTAATTGGGAAAGGTATTGCGCCAATATTTGTAAAAACTCTGGCGTTGAATGTATGTGGATATTGAAAACTCAAATGTCGTACGGAATGCTAAAGGTCACATACCGTACATACATGTATCCACATGGAATTTCTCGACTCTATAATACAATCCCTCATCAGGACCGTCTAAGTTCATTAATAGTATCTGTGTTCAAGAAAACTGATCATTGATATATTAATGTCAGAAGCCATAAAGCATTCTTTGTCTGCTACATACAATAAATCTCATTCATGGGATGTTTCTTTGTTTATAGAGTTGCTCGAATTTCCCATTAAAATATCTATGTGAAATTTGGCAACACAATATCAACAACATATAGGTATTTCAATGTGTCCTAATTGTGCATCCCTGTTGGCTGAGTTATATCCGTTCTCTTATGAATATGACTATATGCAGGCGCTTTCAAAAACCGACCAGTTCCTTCTCATTCACCAAACGCTATATAGACGATCTTCTCGCTGTGGATAATCGCTATATAAATGACACAGTGAAGGATATATATCCCATTCACTGGATTTGAAGGAAACTACAGATAGACCTACCGGCACATCTTATTTAAATCTATATCTCTATAAAAAGGAAGAGGACCTTCTCTCTCGTCGACTTTATGACAAAAGAGATGATTACAATTTCGACATCGTAAATTATCCCTTTCTGGACAGTAATATTTCAGCGGCACCTGCATATGGCGTACACATACCTCGCCTAGTAGCAGTTGGTAGATCCTGTGTTAATTGTGACGATTTTAATCAACGTCACAAAACATTATTGCAGAAACTTATAAAACAGGGCTACATCACCAAGCGCCTCCGCTCAAAGTTTCTCAATTTGGCGATACACATCGCGTGCTGATAGCAAAATACGAGCGTAGCGAGCAAGATCTATGGCATTTACGTTTCGTAACTTGTGTATAATTCCGCTTAACCCGGGGCTAGGGGCCGTATGAACCCATGTACTTCAAGATCCTCATGGTGCTCATATGAACAGACGCAATAAAAGCGTGACTCAGATACTTCATTCTCCAGATGATGACTTTACAACGAATAGCATATGGATTAAGAATACTGATCAGCGATACGGATTTGATATTTTTTTAACATCATGATGTCTTGCCCGCATCATTAAAAACTGTTGACCATTTCTCTCTTGCAGGAAACTAGCTTATATTTATGTATACTATGATTGCCTTTTGAATTTGGTGCTAATGCTGTTATATGGAATATGGAATACGTTTTTGGATTACTAGTATCAGAGCCATGATGGTAGATGTCATACTCTGGTCTGAAAACTAAATTGGATGTCCAGTTGAATAAAAATAGTACGAATTTGACAATAAATGAACATCCTAATGTCTTGTTGGTATCATTCATTTAGTACAGCCCACTATGTTTAGCAACCATCATGTCTTCAAGTTCATGTAATACATTTATAAATCTTACATAAACAGGAGAAAATAACCTAGATACATGTATGACGTATCGGCTTGCATCGTTGCATCACTGAATTTACCCTCAAGTATAGTTTTACTGGAAAGCAAAAACATTAAGTTCGGTTGAGCAGGTGTTACTGAAGGCCACATTCGTTTTGAAGAGCTGCTATCTGTTTTGTTTACTGTGCGTATTAGCATTATATGTTTTTAGGTACTTTACTGATAGAATGTTGATGTTTCCTTCCATTTCCTTCCACAAACATTTTGTGATCAAATGAGCACCACAGATTATAACTTCTCAGAGTTATTGTCAAATGTAGTTCATAACTTCGCTATGTTATGATAGTTATAACTTCTGTAAGTTGCTTTTCTGACTGTTCATGTCTTCCAACCAATAACGCGTGCAGAAATCAGCTTACAATGTTCGAAACACAATATTGTGTTTCTGATACAGTGTCTCACCATAAAATTATAGTGTGAGTGAGTTAGGGTTTAACGTCGCGTTCAGCAGTATTTCGGTTATATGGCGACGACATAACTATTACAACACATATAAGGGAAGTGGGAAGAGGTGCCGACACACTGACAGAGCCACATGTCTTCACAGTATAGTCTTCTAGTTAACCTATTCTGAAGCACATACCAAGAATCTAACGATTCGTGATGTGTTGTATCTCAGGTACTCTTTTATTGTACCTGTTGATGTGGTAACTTGGATGACATGACCACATGGCTCCTAGCAGTGGCATAAGCGGTATTAGATACAAATCTAGAGAGCTATGATGGAAATTCTCTGACAACTCGTGTATTGGTAATTGGTGAGCTGTGTCGCTGTGACAACTCGTACACTGGGATTTGGTGAGCTGTATCGTCGTCAGATGAAAATGACGGCATTTAACACAAAATACTAGTCTGTAAGGCCCGATGTCGACCCAGCATGATATGATTATAGCTGAGCGTCTGCGACTATCCATGTACAGTCATCATGTAGAGAACGTTAATTTTCCCCTCGTGTCAAAAGACATGGTACAAATCCCATGCTGCTCACCCACTTGAAGCGGACTTATTTGAAACACGAATGCAATAACAATGATAAATGCATCGTTTAATGATCGGACGGCGTTCGAGTGCGATTCGCTACCTTCGTGTGATCTCTGTATATTTTGACGATGGCCTAATTTACAGTTAACGCACAATATGATAACTACGTTGGAGACATTGCCTTCCAGTTACCCAAAAATGGTTACATGCAACTTTTTTTTACTATCCATCGCCCCAGAAAAGGTAGCATTGGGCTCTTTTGGTAACATTTCATTTCGCTGCTATATTCCCTTTTTTCACTGCCCCTCTCTGTGAAAAGGTAACAAAGTCGTGTTTTGGTAACCTTCACATTTTTTCTCTTACCATAGTCTGAGAAGAGGTAAGGAGTTTTTAGTAAATTTCTCTCTAGCAGCTTGACATGCATGTCAAAATTACCAAAAATGCATGTTCGCCAGTCCATAAAAAAAACCAGTCGCATTGTACCTCTTCTCAACGGTGAGTAGTCGAAATACCACCCCATGGGCCAGTGGATTGAAGCAAGTTAATCTTGCCGGTGGAGAGGGTAGTTGAATATAAAACTATAGATATGTCAGTGTTTCTAACGAAGCAATAGTTACCAAAATGGAGGTAACTGAAAGAGAGTAGGTTTACTGGTGTACTTATATCGTGAATTATATGCGAGTTGATGCGAATTATATCCAAATTTATGTGGAGAATGAATTTGGAGGACAAACTCTCTGAAGTTCCAGGCGGAACATCGGGCGTCTCTTAAGTCAAACCACATACGGATACGAACACGTGAATTCAAAACCATGCATCAGAGAGGACGAAATAGAACACATTGCCTGGCGTTTAATTCGCTCAAATATGGGCATGTTCGGCTGGTCTTCGTCGTTGCGAATTCGTCTGTTATGGTTGGGCTTTGTCAGAGGAGATATGACTATGGATGATGAAT
The DNA here is from genome assembly GCA_036873755.1 of Hanleya hanleyi. Taxonomy (NCBI): domain Eukaryota; kingdom Metazoa; phylum Mollusca; class Polyplacophora; order Lepidopleurida; family Hanleyidae; genus Hanleya; species Hanleya hanleyi. The sequence goes on from JAVTVY010024576.1 coordinate 59,882, forward strand.
AAATGGTGTTCAGTTAAATCATACCAATATTGTTCGGACAGATATTTCTGAGAGTATCAGATCCGATTATCTATGTAATCAAATTATGCGGTGATTAGATAATAAACACCACTGACATTGACTGCTCCGGTAAAAGGATAAGCTGGTAGATAGTATCTGATTTTATAGGAGAGTACAAATACTCCCATAGGTCTGATAAAGATAATGCGTGTCGCATGGGAGAAAACTGATAAGGAATTAAATACAGCATTGAAATGCATCACCGGGGGCTTTGGAAAAAGGACTAATGGAGATATTCTCCATTATACTTGAAACCTTATATCCGGTATCGAGATTTAAAATATAAAACTCTACAAAAACCGAATGTATATAGTGCCATACATGCAGAGGACAACATGGGAATTTACTAGGATAACATAATAGTTGATATTAAATAGGATTTAACTATTTTAACATGCCGACAACATGCAGGTTCTCGCTTCAAATACATCAGCGATGTTCTCGCTTCGAGTCTCCTGGGTATGTGAAAGAGGGCGAATCCTGTTAAAAATATCACTACGCGTTGGTCGTTGCTTCTCCTTAAGCACCCACTATTAACGGAACCTAGGAAATTCCACAAATCACATGACAACAACGACACAATGTGTTCAATCACTGCCTGTTGCATGTCGGGCCATAGGAGACATACAGGCGAGAATAATTTAGATGAGATCTGTTGAACGTTTCCAAGAATATATTCAAATTCGGTTCGCGCTAGCACTGACCGTTTTACAATAAACTATTAACCTGACCAATTAAGTCACGATTTTCATACCAAATATTCAGAAAGGGTTTGCTATGAGCAAACATTGGATAGATTACAAGCGTCTAGTCCGTCATTCATAATCCAGCCGTCGTCCATTAGAGAATATCCGCGTCCATAATCCAAAGACCTATTCCATTTCCATATAACAGTATTAGCACCAAATTCAAAAAGACAAAAGTATACATAAACATAGGCTTGTTTCCTGCAAGAGAGAAGCGGTCAACAGTTTCAATGATGCCGGCAAGACATCATGATGTTCCAAAAATATCAAATCCGTATCGCTGATCAGTATTCTTAATCCATAATATTCGTTGTAAGGTCGTCATCTAAAGAATGATGTATCTCAGTCACGCTTTTATTGTGACTGTTCATATGAGTACCATGAGGATCTTGAAGTACATGGGTTCATACGGCCCCTAGCCCCGGGTTAAGCGGAATTAGACACAAGTTACGAAACGTAGCGCCATAGATCTTGCGCGCTACGTTCGTATTTTGCTATCAGCATGCGATATGTATCGCCAAATTTGAGAAACTTTGAGTGGAGGCGCTTGGTGGAATAGCCCTGTTTTATAAGTTTCTGCAACGTTGGTTAAAATCATCACATTTAAAACAGGATCTAGCAAATGCTACTAAGCGAGATATGTATACGCCATATGCAGGTCCCACTGGAATATTACTATCCAAAAAGGGATAGTTTACGATGTCGAAATTGTAATCATCTCTTTTGTCATAAAGTCGACGAGAGAGAATGCCCACTTCATTTTTATAGAGATAGAGATCTAAATAAGATGTGCCTGTAGGGCTATCTGTAGTTTCCTTCAAATTCAGTGAAGGTGGATACATATCCTTCACTGCGTCATTTATATAGCGATTATCCACCGCGAGAAGATCGTCTATATAGCGTTTGGTGAATGAGAAGGAACGGGCTTTGAATGGATCGGTTTTTGAAAGCGCCTGCATATAGTCATATTCATAGAGAACAGATACAGGTCGGCCAACAGGGGTGCACAATTAGTACCCATTGGAATACCTATATGCTGCTGATATATTGTGTTGCCAAATTTCACATAGATATTTTTAATGAGAAATTCAAGCAACTCTATAAACAAAGAAACATCCATGAATGATATCTCTTGTATGTAGTCGAGCTAAAGAATGCTTTATGGCTTCCGACATTAATATATCTACGATCAGTTTTCATGAACACAGATACTATTAATGAACTTATACGGTCAATAAGGTCCTCATGAGGGATTGTAGTATAGAGAGTCGAGAAATCCCATGTGGATACATGTCTGTACGGTATGTGACCTTTAGCATCAAGTTCTTCCGTAAGACATTTTGAGTTTTTCAATATCCACATACATTCAACGCCAGAGTTCTTGAAAATAGTGGCGCAATACCTTTCCCAAAATGCTTTTACCTCCTGAAGGGCCCTCGTCAATAGACACCGAGATGGAAAAGTATCAATTAGGGTAATTTTCACAGAAATGGAACATTGATACATTAATCTTTGGTTCAAAACACACCATAGCTGAAGGCATACACAGTTCTGATATCTATATTGTAATGACTTTGATTAATGTATCAGTCAGCCTTTCTGTCCTATCTAGTCGTGAGGCGCAGCAATTTAAAGCTTCCATTAGATGGGAATTTCTCCGCGACTGGCTCGTCCTAATAGACACGTGTCTGAAAGTGAGACACTATTACTCCATTATCCACATTATCTGAGGATAGTTTGGCATAATGATCTATTTTTGGAGAAAGGGTACATCTCGCTCATTATTTGGAGGAGATTATTGTACATGGCAGTGTGACTAACGTCACAGGACCTACGAAGTACAGTAGGCATTAGGACTCGAACGCGAACTGAACTCTTGGAAGTCCCCACCCCCAGTTGAAATCCTGCCTATATTAAGATGGGCACCGCCCAAGTCAGAATCGCCAGTGATTTTCATTAAAAATCACCAGAAATTTTCATCAAAAGTAGGTCAGCTCAGAACTTGTTGGTAACAGTCTCCTAATGCGCCTTCATTCCAAAATAAATAACGATCGCCGATTTAATTTTGCAATTTTTTAATTAAAGGAAACAGATTGAATAATATAGGTTCAGTAGATTTCAAGCTTTACGTGTGAAAATACATTTACATCTCTTTAATGGTTTTCGGTGCCCTTGTACAGGATCAAAACAACTTTTTGAATCACATTATTTTCCCAACAATACAACAAATTTTTATATATAGTACTATAGTAGAAAGGTAGCATTTATGTAGTTTACGGTAATTCAACTTAAGACCAACACCTTTTATGCACAAGATTCTATGTCATTCTCCTGAGCATAACCGGTACAAAGACGAATAAATAGCGCCTCTACATCACGTTGTAATCTAGATATATGAGACAACACATTTTGGGCATCGGCAATCTGATGAATGTACTATTCCGGTTTTCTTGTTATTCTATGGCGGTTGTTCGGTGATTTTCTTCATTGATAAACGTTAAACCACCTCAGCTTCGTTATGGAAACAGCGCTGATTGTTTGAGGGTATATGCAGTACTTAAGATTAACCTCAGGGCCATGTGCCATACAGTGGGACAGGGTATTTTTAGCTGTGGATAATTTGACCTGAATTTGAAGGCTCAAGCCTTGTGTGGCCAATGTGAAATAGGATACACGTTAAAGGCTACAGTTTACATACACAATGTATATCTATAACAATATACTGAAGTGTTAATTATCAATCTAATTTTAATCAGAATTATTTCAGATCAGAACTTGCTGGTAACAATGCCCTAATGCACGTTCATGCCAAAAATCAAGGTTCTAATGTCAATGGTTCTCCTTATTTTGCCGACGAAAGGATTCGGATGGACTGACTGACTCACTCATTACCGGACAATTTGCGATCTGTAGCCTACTTCGTAGGAATTTCCGGAAAATCTTCGGCAATCATCGGAGGTATAACTCTTCGGTCGCCAATGGCTGGTAGGTTATCCACTAATTATCCGATTTCAATTTTAATAATATGTTTGGAACCCAGAAGTAACACTCGTTTCAAAAATATATAGATTGACACATTTTTATGAAATTTCATGACGAAAAATTCAACCGGAAAATGGCACTGATTTACGGCTAATGAGAGTTTGCCGCCATTTGACTGTGAAGTTTATTCGGAGATAGAGAGGGGTAGTGGAAGAAAGCCATTGGTTGCGCCCCAGTGTCACATGACTCAAACACAGCTGTCGAAATGGGACTGTTGTCTGGCTTTCATGGAATGAACATAGTTATCAATCATGTTACATATATTGGTTGACGATCAAATGGACATTCCGTGTAATTTGAAACCACAAGTGTCCCACAGAGCAGTATTTTTTCTACTACTCTGTTTGGTATCGAGATCAACGGCTTAGTGGCAGTTTTGAATAAATTAATTGATGGTTGACTATTTGTAGACGATTTCAACATTGCGTGCAGTGGGAAAGGTATACACAATATTGAGAGAACATCAAAACTTTGTCTAAATAGAATTCAGAAATGGCGTCTAGAAAATGGCTTCAAATTATCCAGAGCTAAGGCAGATTGTATACACTTTCGCAGAATTTCCAGCACAAAAATCCCGTACTTACATTAGATGGAATTGAGACCAAAGTAGTAAACCAGGTCAAGTTATTAGGAATATTGTTTGACAACCGATTAACGTCCTTTTTGCATATAAATAGCTTAAAATTGAGAGCAATGGTATGGTATGCTATTCACAAGGTTTTGTTGCAAAGAAATCGGGCTAACGTCAATTGTTTTCATAAACGCAGCTTCCAGTCGCTGCAAATGTACCGCGTGAACACCTCTTGCCGCGAATACACGATCCAGTGCCCCACATCGTTCCACGAACTTGTAATCTCGGGAGCTTGCATGATGGGCTTGTTTTTTTAAATAATGGATTAAAGACAATTCCCCAGCATGCGACTCTGGCGTACAGTTGCATTAATTTTTTATCTTGCGTACTAGTCATCAAACTCTGACATAACTAAAAAAATTATGTCAATTGAGAGAAATCGGTTTCTTTAATGTGTGAATGTTATAATGTCTTTGATTGGGTGTTCACACTAAATGATTAATGATCTTCCAAAGCAATTTGAAGCTGCTTTTGCGACAGAATGAGACATTTTTTTATTTATGTGTTACAAACCCTTGCGACAATCATACTGTGACGTTCTGCGCCAACAAGTGACGCCGAAGGCAGAAAGCCAAGATACCAAGGAACAGTAAATGACTATCATGTGGTCGCAAACAATTTTTAATTCCAACTGGTTACCAGTTTCACTTATTCACGGGGAAAATGTTTTTCATTCGTATTGCCGTTCCCATGAATTTGCATATATTAACTATGCTTCACCTGAATTGGAACACTCTTCGAAATTCGATACAGGTCGAACAAAGCTCAAGGAAACAATCCTTCGGAGATTCACGAACCGTCGAAAGAAATACTCAAGAATTAATCAGATTCGCCAGAACTACACTGGTCTGTCAAAGATTCGGATTTTTTTTATCAATGTACCAACGACTGTGACAGATACTGTCGGAAACCATCTTTTTTAAAAATTATTCTATTATATACTCATTTGGAATTGGTGCTATCATACGAAATACGTATTTCGGTTATTGACGCGGAAATTCTAGATATTGTATGGGCGACGGCTGTGTATTGAATGTCAGATGTGACGCTTGCTATTACGTCCGCTGTAATGGTAATCTTTTTTATCTGAAGTTAATTTCTCCGTATCGAATTTATGGGACACATCAGACCTATGATCTCTAAAAGGCACTCTGGTATCTGACAGAGAAACTACTACTAAGAGGGGCAGCAATACCGTTATATTTTGGTACCCATTATTCATGGACACACAGAAAATTCCACTTATCGTAGAACAACGACACAAAATGATCAAGCACGGGCTGTGCATGTCGGGCCATATAATGCAAATGATATCTCTTGAATATTACCATAAAATCGAATCGGACTCGGGCAAGCACTGCCTGTTTTACGGTCAATCTAAGACACGATATCGATAAAACTGTTATTTCTGCCGAATTAAGTCACAATTTCCATATACAATGTTTAAAAGGGGCAAACCTAGAAAAAAAACACCGTGATGAACAATTACAACACAGGTTAATTTTCACAGAAAAGGAATATGGACACGTGAATGTTTGAGTCACATCAATGCGCCCGACGAATGTATAAAACGTTCCTGTACCAATATTACAGCCGACGATATTGACTGATTAGGTTATCAGTTAGCTTTGTTGTCCTATCTTGTTGCAAGGAACAATAGTTGAAACTTCCATTAACAGAGAATTCCTCCGTGTCTGAAAGTGAGAAACTATTACTCCATTAACCACATTATCTGAGCGTGGTTTGGCTTAATAACCTATTTGCTGAAGAAAGGATGCATCTCCATCAGTGAATAAAGAGGCATGGCTTGGATGAATTTAGATGTGTCAAACAGAGTGATAGATACATGAAATTGCCGTAAATTTATTCGTCTGCAACTCTGGTATGCGACCTTTTCTAACTAATCACTCGTTGCGTGTTAACATGATTAAGTATCAGTTCTGTCCAGCGTTGTATTTAATGTACCATGCCAAACGACGAAGAAATACCGACTGACACGAATACGGAAAATATCTGTGTGCTGTAGTTATAAAACGACACAAATGTATCCCCCATAGTGCTTGAAGGTTCCCATAAAATAAGTCGGAAAAACGTAATTTCAACTGACGTGACACGTTTTATGTTATGTTATCCGGATCCTGTGAAATAAAATCATATTAGGATGATTGACATTATCATTATTGAAGTAGAATTCACATTTTGTGCAACGAAACAACGCCCACAATGCGGATGCAACCCCCTGGCCCGCTCATACAACCATACGTTGATATTTAGTGAGTGTGTCGTATTTTAACTGATGACATCTTGTTAAAGAATCGCCATTCCAAAATGCGGTCAATTTCCAACGAACACGATGAACAAGATTGGCGGTGTTGGATATGATAAAACCTCTCTACGGAGATAGGCTGACTTCGAGTTTGTGGAGATTTTCTTTCGAGTACGACTAACATTAGAAGGGCCTATTTAATTCTTTGATGGTATTTGATCGATCGTTTGCTGATTAGCTCCCAATTATTAGTATGCTGCCAAGTCGGTCTCCACTGGTTTAGCCACGGGGAAAAATAGTTATTCATGAATTTTTCTCTCGGGACTGAACTAGACAAACCAAATAATCAGTACTAATATGACCATAATTGCATCATTTGCAGTCCCCGATGCAGTTGATGGCCCACATTTAATAATATTAACAACTATCTTGAACCCCTCAATACACATGCATGTATGTTGGGATATTTTGATCCCATGCTATACAATACTATACATTTGGTGCCTCGAGCTCTGGAGCGATACTCTGCATCCGTATTGAGGCCACTGGGGTAAACCTCGAGAGATAAAATAGGGAAATCTCAAGAGGGTAAAATACAATTTATTACTTTGGCATTGTAAAAGTTGCTTTGAACTTATCAGAGTGGTTACAATTCGTTTGGGGATCAATTACAGACTTATTTGCAGAGTTCGTGCCTCCAATCCCCCTATTGCCTACAAAGATCTGTATCTACAGGTCAGGTGCGATTAGGTCCCATACACACGGAAACTAATTTGATTTGAACTACTAAACAATTACCATTTGTGGACCTGTGTCTGCGTTGAGTCAAAATACCGGATTAGTTAATAGTGCCTTCAGCAAATTCAGTGTGAGATTCATTCAAATCAGATATAACTTCAAACTTTTTATAGTTTTAAAATTCAGTATGATAGAACTGGAGAAAGCGTGTAATCTTTTCATTCTTGGTTTATTCTAAAGCTAGGGCCTACCCTAAACCCAAACTGAAGATAACAATGCGTCGTTCTTGACTAACAATTGATTTTCTGCAGGGTACAGATATAATCATGTATACAACATGTGAGTGCATGGAGACCTATAAACTGATCTCCTGGAGAAATTTTGGAGAACAAAATTTTCATTTAGGAGAGTGAAGGTACTAAGGCCGTTGATTTTGTTGTTGATTTATTGTAACTTTGTAATTGTCTGATAACTATAGCCGAAGGAACAGATAAAGTATATGTACAATTATCTGATGATACATTTACGCTTTGACTTACCAGGTACAACTTTTATTGCTCTGTAGCTTTTACAGAGCTAGTTCTTCGAGCATCTGAAGAATCTACCCATGACTGTTGTGGTATCGCAAGAAACTGCATCAATTAAATTAGGTCGTCAAGTTAAGTGAGTGAGGGAGTGAATAGAATTTTACGTCGCTTTCAACAATAATTTAGCTTTATCGCGACGAACCAACTAAGCACCACCCAGCCAAGTTGCGTTCCTGCTACTTCAAAGAAGAAATCTTTGAAGCAGCATGGAATCAGACACACTCCATCCACCCTATAAGGATGGACAGCACACAAGACAGACAGGCGGCTTACATGGTGCAATAAAGACAGGTGAAACTACAGTGCTAGACATCACATTATCAAGTTCCTGTTGCTTCTCAGCAAAAGGCATTGAGTAACAGGAAACCGTACATTTATAACTTGGAAATTAACTTTACGGCGGTTGGGTGGACACGGTGTCAGGAAATTATGGCCAGATGTGCTGATCCATTTTGCCACTGATCTGATCATCATTCCAAATTTATATTCTTATTATTTTCTAAAGACGATTATCATGGCCTTAGGCACCTGTCATTGTCATGTCTTCGTACTTTACCCAACACCACACGCTTTACTCTATGTTCAACTACACCGAGCTTTTGATCCACTGGCGAGAAAATATGTGGGTAACACAGCCACTACAAACCTTGATAAGGATTGTGTTCTGCTGCGATTGTTGGATCAGTGACCCAATATTGGATGCACGATCCAGTATTGGATCGAATTTCCTGTAGAACTTCGAAGAATTAAACTATAACTGCAATATATCACAATAATTGCGATCAAATAACTCGAATCCTGCATATAACTGTGCTTCCAAACCTCAGTTCGTGGATCTCTATTTAAAGAAACCCTCCGTTATTCCACCTCTGGAAACCGTATGAAACCACACATTGTAGCAGCTGGTATTAAGCTTAGTCAAATTTTACCAACAAGCTCTTACCAATTCCACCATGGCAGTTAGCTCAACCAGAAGTAGATATTACAATTACAAGCGTCTAGTCCGTCATTCATAATCCAGCCGTCGTCCATTAGAGAATATCCGCGTCCATAATCCAAAGACCTATTCCATTTCCACATAACAGTATTAGCACCAAATTCAAAAAGACAAAAGTATACATAAACATAGGCTTGTTTCCTGCAAGAGAGAAGCGGTCAACAGTTTTCAATGATGCCGGCAAGACATCATGATGTTCCAAAATATCAAATCCGTATCGCTGATCAGTATTCTTAATCCATAATATTCGTTATAGAGTCGTCATCTAAAAATGATGTACCTCAGTCACGCTTTGATTGTGACTGTTCATATGAGTACCATGAGGATCTTCAAGTACATGTAATAACTTAATATAAAAGGCAAACACGAGCCAGCTCTTGTATACACACGAATTTGGTCTGCTGAGAGAAAAATACAGATCACATCAGGCTATTTATACAGATGGTTCTAAAGATGATGAGAGAGTAGCATATGCTACTATCATTAGTTCCAACCTGTCGACTACCAGGTAAAAGTTCGATATTCACTGCAGAGGCAAACGCTATATTGTTTGCTTTGGAAGGTATTGGGTCCACCAAAAGGAAGAAATATGTCACACCATCAGATCCACTGTCATGCCTCCAAGCGATTAAAAGTGGAACTTCGACTCATCCCACCATCTTGAATATTCTACAGTTAAATGACTGTTAACAGATTGATTTTTTGTTTTGTTGATTCCCTAGTCACGTTGGCATCAAAGGTAATACTGAGGCTGATAGAATGGCAAAGGCAGGCCTAGATGATGAGGTTGATCCTGTTGGAATCCCATATAGAGATTTCAGACCTTCTCTCTGTACTTATGTTAGAGGGCTGTTTCAATCTTTATAGGATGCTGTGAATAATAACAAACTTCATGAGTTCAAAAAAATTGTAGCCTATACTCATCTGAACAGCCAGAAACGTTTCGATCAAGCCATGCTCAGGCGATGTAGAATTGGCCATACACGATAGACTCACGAACATTTACTAAAAAAGCCCATCCCAAGGTGTATTCCATGCCACGAATATCTCACAGTGAAACATATTCTTATCGACTGTGTAGATTTTCAGACTGTTAGAGATTCTTTTTATCGAGCGACTACTTTGGAAAATCTTTTTAGTCGGGTGAGGGAGAACTGTGTCTTGGGCTATGTGAGAGAAATGGGTCTGTTGCATAAGTTTTAATGTGTGTATGTTTTAATGTGTTGGATTGCTAAGTTATTGGCTTGAGTACTTAGAATTTTGTTTAATCGTTGCTATATAGCTGAAATATTGCTGAACGCGACGTTAAAGCTTGATTCTGTCTCTCTCTATCGATGATCCAGATATATAGATACAATGTTAATCTTACTGGGAACAGTATTTGGCGTGAGTAATTGATGGTGATCCGCTTCCCACCCAGTCGAGGGAGAGACCCTGTTCAGTCAGTGATATTCAACTGATGATGCAGAGCAATTGTTATCAGTGGATAAATGGTTCAACTTTGAGTCCAAATTGATCCGAGCTGATAGTGATAGTGATTTACTAGTATCTATATGGTTATTGTTGAGATACATTGCTAGGTTGTTTTGATTGTGCAATCGTGGAAGTGGTATGCTATTGATGGAAGAATTACAATTATATTGCGTATTATAATAGTCGAATGGTCTCTCTTGGCGCTGCAATGGGCGATGCAATGAGTCAGGTAATTTCTTACTTCATCATGATAAAAATCTGTTCTCTAAAAATGTCCATCATTGAGTGAAATTCTCTAAAATAATGACATGCTATTTCTATACCATGTATCATATTCACATATACTATTGGCAGATTTCACCAGCGCTTTCCGATGAAATATTTAAAACGGCAGCGAAATATTGATGCTTCTATCACACGAGAATGACCAAGCGAGACAAAGATATACATGGCTTGAATAACGCCTACAAGAGACATACAAAGATGGCTTTATGATCGAAACAAGTACATCCAGCGAGGCAAAGATGTGTAGATCTAGATATTTGTGTCCCCCGAAGGGGATAATATCCAGTAAACTACGAACAGAGGAAATGTCACAGAGATAGCATTACTCTAAACCAAAGTTACTGCTGTAATATGCCTCCTAAATTTGGCATTCAGCGGAACAACAAATGTAATTCTCGGCTATTTCTGCTATTCAAAGTTGCCGGCAAGCAACAGCGGGAATTCCTGCTGGACCGTTATCGACGACTCTGAGAACAAAATTCAGTACGGATGCTGTAAATCAATATACCAGAGCACAATAATGAGAGACCGAAGGCCCAAATCTGCTATTGCGATTTGTGATTATCATTGTCATCTATAATAATGGAGAACATTATTTAGCATTAGGGGGAAGATATCAAAACTGAAGTGGAAGCCTTGACATCGGGTTTAATGGACTTGCTTCTGTGTTGGTTATCCCGATTCTGGCTGGTCTCGATTTCACAATACTGATAGCTTTACCTCAGTGGATTCTTGAATAAAGATTTCCCTGGTCCATCAATGCAGGAGATGAGCTGACCAACTGGACCATTTAAATCACATATACCTACTGTTCGGTGTCAGTCAATTTGGAGCCACTTGACGAAAATCCAAGGGGAATACCGATAGTCGATTAAAAGTAGTTCAATTTGACGGAAAATTATGCCGCGAAACGATTTTTATTTTTATGTAAACCGAGTGTGATGGATAGATGTAGGTCCAGACTGGAGCATGGAGATTACAAGCGTCTAGTCCGTCATTAATAATTCAGCCGTCGTCCATTAAAGAACATCCGCGTCCATAATCCAAAGACCTATTCCATATTCCATATAAAAACATTAGAACCAAATTCAAAAAGACAATCATAGTATACATAACATAGGCTAGTTTCCTGCAAGAAAGAAGCGGTCAAGTTTTCAATGATGCCGACAAGACATCATGATGTTCCAAAAATATAAAATCCGTGTCGCTCATCAGTATTCTTAATCCCTAATAATCGTTGTAAGGTCATCTATAGAATGATGTATCTCAGTCACGCTTTGATTGCGCCTGTTCATATGAGCACCATGACGATCTTCAAGTACATGTGGGCATACGGCCCCTAGCCCCGGGTTAAGCGGAATTAGACACAAGTTACGAAACGTAACGCCATAGATCTTGCACGCTACGCTCGTATTTTGCTATCAGCATGCGATATGTATCGCCAAATTTGAGAAACTTTGAGTGGAAGCGCTTGGTGGAAAAACCCTGTTTTATCAGTTTCTGCAACAATGTTTTGTGACGTTGATTAAAATCGTCACATTTAACACAGGATCTAGCAAATGCTACTAGGCGAGATATGTATACGCCGTATGCAGGTCCCACTGGAATATTAATGTGCAGAAAGGGATAGTTTACGATGTCGAAATTGTAATATCTCTTTTGTCATGGAGTCACTCGAAAATATATGCAGGTTTATTGTTTTAGTGGGAAATTTAATCCGTACGACTTCGGGCATTGCAGGTTAGTTTTTCTGTGTATTCTTGCATTTACCAGGTTTACCCAATGTTGAGGGGTTTATTCCCGCTTAAGCCGGTGATAGGGACCGTGTGGTACTTCATTGTCTCCACATGAACAACTGTAATAAAAGCGCGGCTGAGATACTGAGACTACGTCCGAGAATCCACCGTATTCTCGGGTCGGAATGTGAGGTGCCGACGATAGTTTCATGAAGAGTCATATGGTTGCTTTTTATTCTCCAGACCTCGTCAGTTTTTCCCACCTCTTGCATATCGCTCCAATTTATTACCTGTATATGGTAGGATTCTGCTGGTGGACTGTTAGTCCCCGAGGCCCGCCCTCTGTACATGTCACTCGAAAAATATATGTAGGTTTATTGTTTTGGTGGGAAAGGTAAGCCGTACGACGTCGGGCATTGCAGGTAAGTTTTTTTCTGGGTATTCAGTTCAGCCATTTACCAGGTTTACCCAACGTTGAGGCGTTTATTCCAGCAGACGTCCACGATGCTCATCTATCAACATAAGATGCGCTATTTTTTTTGGCTGATCGGTCATCACAGCTCCCGAGCTAGCGTATCTAATTCCGCTTAAGCTGGTGTTAGGGGTCGTGTGGGTACGTCATTGTCTCCACATGAACAACTGCAATAAAAGCGCGGCTGAGATACTAAGGCTACGTCCGTGAATCCACCGTATTCAAAAATGGCACTGACGAATTTACAGAGGAACGGATGTTACGTAAGTAGAACCCCGCAACACAGTTACATTTCAAAGTTTCATTTATTTGAGTAATATTTGAAGGGAGAGGAATCTGAAAATGAACTACCAAATCGAATTAGCCTTTTTGTATTATGTTGTGCTTATTGTCACGTCCATGTTGAAGAGTCTATACGTCTTGGAAATTCATGTTGATAGAAGAATATTGATATGTTATAGGAATTTGACGGGAGAAATTTCTTGGTGTTTGTCTCTATATTGATATATATTTCATTATAGTGTCACGGCAATGATGTCTTTTTTTGTTTAAAAAATTCTTGTATACGACAAATTCCGGATGATTGCTGACGAGGCAATGCATGGTTACCCGATTGGGCAGGAAAGTGTAAATTTTGTTGGCCCTACGCCATACACCGGTGCGTGTTATGAGTGATTTCATGAAGCCAAGCCTACAGCGCTGGTTTGCAAAAGATCTGCTTTGATGGATAAAGGAGAATTATTCATAAAAGGTTGTACGCCATACATGTTCATTGAAACAATTTGACAGCCATCTCATGACAACTTATGCTTGCTATACCCCTGCTTGCAAGGCCATATTGTATCCCATCATGAGTGCAATATTTTGAACCAGCGCAGTAGTAAGCAACAGTCGGCACTCTAGGAGACAAAGGCATATAAATTTTAAGCCTCGATCTGCTTTTCGGCCGCTGATACATCTCTGCTTTTGTTTGCCAAATTGACGGCGAAGCAGTCATTTTCAACATGGTCATGGAGCGGCGAAGAAAAATGTCTGTATACATATCTTTCCTATCCCTCCTTTAGAAAAGAAGTTCTATGCCGCTCAGGTTGAAGCCAACAATTACATGTATTATTATTATGAGTATGTTTGTTACTAGGGCTGCCGAACTACTTTCTCCGAAGACACTTGCTTGCATCTGTTTTTGTTCTCAATTTATGAGTGATATTATATAAAGATTGCGCACCAAACCGTGTGTGGTGAACCATGTGTTGTGAATAACCGTGTGTTGTGACTAAGGTCTTTTCATAATGACTGGCTATATAATGTAGGTTATGACGCTTGCTCATACACATGTAAGAGAGCAAAGATTGACTCTAACTGTCATACAGGGGTAAAAGCGTTCGGTGTCCGGTTATTTTCGTTTAATTTGACCTAACGAAACGCGAACGGACGAAATGTAAACGCGTTCCAAATGCGTTCCAAACGATTATGGGAAACGAAACGCTTTCAATATCGCTTAATTTTTTTTTTATCAAAACGCAGTTCCATCGTCAAACGCGTTTGCTCTGATCGAAACGCGTTTATGAACGCGTTTTATAAACGCGTTTCTCTTTTCGTTCATATCGCCCAAATTTGTGTTTTTATTTTGCAAACCAAGCCTCGTGTCAGGGCTTTCGCGAGCCGCTATTATAATCCCTGTGCTATGAAATAAATATATATGGCATAGCCTTTAATATACAAGGGTAAAAACGTTCTGTGGCCGGTAATTTTCTTTTTGTTTAGTTTAACCCGTAAACTAATGAAACGAATGAACACAAACGGAACTAGCGGTATTTCTAAACGCTAGCTAACGGAAGAGAGAAACGGCCGATAGTTTTCATTGATTGTACCAATATATGGCGATATTCTTTACATACAATTCTCTTCACTCACCATTATCCTTTATCCAAATGAGTATTATGCATATTTTACAAACATTTAGCGGATGAGTAAGCGGCGTATCACGTTCATGTTCCTGAATCCGTCGTGTCAATCTTAACTGTTTTCGAAGTTATAGAGCAACAGTAACGAGATTTTGTCCTCCCGGAGCCGTTGGAGTGCATGGGTTAATACGGCCTCTAATCCCGAGTTAAAAGGAATTAAACACAAGTCGCGAAACGTAACGCCAAGACATTGCACGCTTCGCTCGTGTTTGCTTTCAGCATGCGATATGTTTCGTCACAGCTGCTCGGTGGTATAGCTCTGTTTTGCATGTTCTGCATTATTGTTTTGTGGCGTTGATTAAAATTGTCGTATATTACACATCCATGGACTCTCTAGTGAAAACGGACTCCAAACAAGTACCATTCCGGTGCGCATAATTCGGTCCCGACGTCTCGGCGTAAACTGGAGAAAGAGAGAGAATTAAGATTTAATGTAGCGTTCAGCAATATTTCTTCTATATAGCGACAATCAAACAAAATTCTAAGTATTCAAGTTAATAAACTAATTGCATTAAAAACATGAAAATACATTAAAATTTATACAACAAACCGATCTCTCTCAAATAATCTAAAATGCAATCTTCTTTTACTCGACTAAACAGATCTTCCAAAGTAGCTGCTCGATAAAAGTTATCTCTTACAATCTATAGTTTCGATAAGAATATGTTTCACCGTGAGATCTTCGTGGCATGGAATACACCTTGGGACTGGCTTTTTCAGCAAATGAGTTAATCGTGTATGGCCGATTCCACATCGTCTAGTCATGGCTTGGTCGAAACGTTTCTGGCTGTTCAGATGAGTATTACATTTGCCGACTATCTGTATAACTATCGTGTACATTTCAACTTGGACAGTTTGTTCGTTCATCCAGTCAGCAGAATTAATCCGCCGTCTTTCAATATCTGATGTTACCACTATCTAATGCTGGCACTCCCGATTCTAAGTCTGTCTCTCAAAACTCCTCCTCCTCGAATAATTTTCTCGATAAATCGACTGTATACATGTTACTTTTAGCCGGGGTCATCATAGCGGAAACGGTATGTTGCTGACCTCATCTCTACACAAGGCCATACCCACACTGATGATTATAATCGGGTACGGTATTTAAAATTTAAAATCAGGTAAATATCACATGGCTGACTCAAAACCAGCAGATCATGAAAGCCACTCTCCTTGCTTTTGCCAATTAATGGTCGGAACACAACCAGTCATTCATGCCATAGAAAGATGTTATACGATAATTCTGTAGATTGTGTTCTGACGTTGCAATGGTGTAAGATTAAAACGCGTACGGGCGGAAAAGAAACATAACAACCGTCCTCGAGAACCACGCATTAAATTTCCGATCATCTTTGTGAATACTCATTTTCGCATAGTAATGAGCAATAACGTCTTGAACGCATCAGTTGGATCATCTCTCGTAGCCCAATGCAATGTTTCCTAGAAGACGTTCTATTCCAGAAATAACGTCATTTCGAAGAAAACATCAAACGTATGATGCAAATTAACTGGTCAATATTTATACCAATCAGATTCTTTCTCCCGTTATAATGAGAAATGTGTGCTCATGCGGGACAGGGAAATATCAATTATAAACACTAAGCATATATAACCCAGAGTTGAGCTTGAAATCACAAATAATATCAACCAGCTTACTGAGAGTATCCACCATCACAAATGAAAACCGAGAAAATACGGTAGCCATTGATCATGTTTTACGTAACTTGTATTAAAAGCTCTATTGACTGACTACCAAGAAAATTGTTGCGATATATTCTTCTTCCAAAGGATACAAAATCCATGTGAAAATACTGCACTTTGATGCTTGAAAACAAAGAACAGTGAAATATCTTACGGACTTACGAACTCGCCAAGGGTTTGATAGAAGGTTATACGGTAATCTCTTAAAGGACAACTTTCATGATATAGCCTATGGGTTCCTCACAGATCAAAGTCTTCTACCAGATTAGTATTAACACAGCTCGGAAGTGATCCATATCGATTTAATGGCTCTCGCAGCGCTGTAATAAACTCTTTTCCTAGAGGACAAACACAATCTTCCTTCCCACAAGACAAACGCAATCGCCTTCCCTACACGATAAGCACATTATCCCGAAATGTGCCAAAGGCTAATGGTAAACACAGTGTATAGCTTCGGTGTCAGAAGGTGCATGTCACGAAGGAGGCGTATCGTGTCGTTCTTCTTGTGTTCAAACCGCCATTATCTGATGAACATACATTGGTGGACAAACCTTCGCTATTTTTTCTCATCATAGGCTAACTCTGAAAACAAGGTAGCGTGAACATGTGAGGACCTCGTTTCATATTGCTTGTTCCTTTCACAACCTGTGACGACACCCAGACATATACCAATAACACTTCGTTGGATTGGAGCTACGCCCCGCCCATTGAATTGTATCCAGTTGGGTTGCTAGACAGATTAGACATGCAGACTATATTTAAGTGATTTCTGCCAACAACCTAAATGACTTTGTTCAAACCTTTTCCCAAGAAAATCATTTTGCACAAACCCATAGCTGCATCTGCTTTGATGCGATGAAATGTGAAAAAATGAGCAAATAATCCCAACATCAAAACACTTCGAGGGGCCTTAATATCCGCAATTCTGAATTTTGAACCCAGTATCCTAATTCGCAATGGCCTCAGTTTAAGCTGCTCCTGTGTTCTGTTGACGTCAGTCTTAATTTTACTACCACACCCTGCCCCCGCCCTCATGGGAATAACTATACCTACTGTCTTCACTCACCGATAGCATATCCTGTAGGATAGGCGTGAAAACTGGTCTGCAGCCTTTTCTTGTTTCGCTGTATTCAAATTTTAATGATAGGGCTGAACAATTGCACAGTGCCGAGATAGAACTCCCTAGCCATGAAAGGCTAAACCGACATCGTTGCCCAGGTGATGTCGGGCCAGGCTAGGCACCGGACTATGCTTTAACATTGTCTATACGTGAACAATCGGAATCACTGTGGCTTTCAAAATACTGAAAATCAAAACAACTTTGAAGATATTATTGTCTCGGAGTTGAATAGGCATTTGCAAACAGAAGATATGGTCTGTAAATCTCCGTCAATAAAATAATGCAGCATTGCCAATGTTAAGAAATGGTTCGCTGCCTAACCTCAGTGTGACGTCACATGGGCAATGAGGTCGGTTCGCGCCTTTTGTGGTTAGAGAGTTCCATCTCGGGACCTATTGTGGAATAGTTTCGATCCGTTCAATACTGTATCTAGGATAACATTTGGCCCATTATTGAAGATCATTGAATGGAATGACATGAACAACAAGCATTTCATCGTGACATATATCACATATGTTACAGATGTTTCTGTTACATGAGAATGACAAGGGGAACTGTTAGACAAAGGTATATACATATATATATGACGGAAATCTCCCTTCAATGAATAAAATATTGAAATGGCTTTATGATGGAAGCAAGTACAAGCAGCGAAGAAAATATGTGTAGATCTTGATCTTTATGTCCTCCGAGGGGGGTATTAATCAGTGAGGAACGAACCAAGAAAATAATATGGATATAGTAATACTCTAAACCAAAGTTACTACTGTAAATGCCTCATAAATTTTGTATTCAGCGAAACAACACAGTTAATTTTCGATTATGGTAGTATCCTTTTCAGAGTTGACGGCAGATAGTCGTTTCAATGTCTCAGGGAGCAAAACTCCGTACGACTAAATCAATACACTAGAGCATATAGATAGGAGAACGAAGGTCCAAATCCTTCATTGTGTTACTATGGAGAAGACGACTATTCGTGATTAGGGGAAATCTTAAACCTGAAAGGGTGGGCTAGACATCGGGTTGAGTGGAATTATGTCTGTTTTGGTTATTCGATCGGGTCTTGTCCCGTTTTCACAATACCGATAGCTTTCCCTCCGAAGATTCCCGAATAATTATCAGGGAGGAGAAGATGTGCCGACAAACTAGGCCATTTAACTCACATATATCTACAATTCGGTGCCAGTCAATTAGGAACCACTTGACGAAGTGCAAGGTGAAAACCGATAGTCCAGCAAAGTAGTTTAATAAGACGGAAAATTATGCGTTTCCACGAATCGATTTTAGTTCAATGTACGTGGGTCCAGAGTCTGGAACACGAATGTACAGCTAGATTCTCGGCCTTTCCACTTTCAAACCGTTTGAGGAATAAAAATCTCACGGCGAGATTTAGGGGTTGGATTTTTCTTGGCTACTGAATTATAAATGAATTATAATGGTGGATGGAACAGGAGTTGAATTTACATTGATTAGCAATTGATTGAACAATAAAATGGCACTGAACAATTTACAGACGGAGTAAATTCGTCTGTTGTCATGAAGAAGAGTCAATGGATAGATACAATGTAGCTCTTCGCTTCTCATGAGTTACTGTCATAGACGAGGCAACATAGAGGAAGTCAGAAGAAATCCACAGAACGGTCGTATACGACCTATAAAACGACATCAGCGCCCATTTGGGAATCTGTTGGTACGAATGGTTCTGTGTTCTCCGGTGTGCATTGCATGTTAAAACTAGACAACAGTCATATTATTACTCCTGTGTGACAATTCAGAAAATTTCAAGCTTCGGAAACTGAATTCTTCAAACTTTTTTTTTTAAATCACAAGAATCGATTGTAACTGAGTCTGTGTAAGACTAAAGAGACCAAGACTGATGATCGTAAATGAAAATAAAGCAATTATTGTACGTTAAAGGCAGTCAATTATAGATAGGTCATTTAATAAGACAGCTGTGTATTTCTCCATCACCGTAAAATCCAGTCTTGGAAGGAAATATCGCCATTTTATGAGATCGTTGAGTATTATGGGATAGACGAAAGCAACAAACCTGTACACCATCCAGTCGCGATGGGGTCCATGTTTTGACATCGCCGCTGTTTCACGCGTAGCTACATTTTGTACCTCAACCATCTCGTCGTCAGATTCAGATTCCTGGTCAGATCTTGATCCAGAGTTTTCATCAGCCTGATTATCTTCGCTGACCTGCTGTATGTCATCATTTCCTGCATCATTTTCCGCGTCTACATGTACGTGCTGTTCAACTCCTTGGCCTGTGGCTGTGTCTTTAACACCGACGACTGTGACCGGTTCTGTGACATCAGCATTCTTCAATCGACCGAAGAGGACGTCCACTTTGTGGCAGTCGGAGCCATTAATTTTAATTTTTGTTAAATGTCCACCCGAGGTGCCGCATCCCCGTTTTCGGCCGCTACCCTTTCGGCTTCCCCCCGACCGACTTTTTTGCCCAACCATGGCGATGGCAGTCATTGAAGATACCACGTGGGAACAAACAAGCCGCGTAACTCTCCAGACAGACGTACATATTGCCTTCTTCAGTCAGTCACAATCAAAGCGTGACTGAGATACATCATTCTTTAGCTGACGACTTTACAACGAATATTATGGATTAAGAATACTGATCAGCGATACGGATTTGATATTTTTGGAACATCATGATGTCTTGCCGGCATCATTGAAAACTGTTGACCGCTTCTCTCTTGCAGGAAACAAGCCTATGTTTTTGTATACTATGATTGTCTTTTTGAATTTGGTGCTAATATGGAAAATTGAATAGGTCTTTGGATTATGGACGCGGATATTCTCTAATGGACGACGGCTGGATTATGAATGACGGACTAGACGCTTGTAATGGTATTGACCTCTGCCTGGAGAACGAAAACTACCGATACGATACGATACGATATGTTTATTGGGATCAATGCAGAAGTAGATGTATAGTTGTCTCCCCTCCCGTAAGGTGTGTCTGACGCGACTTGACTCATACTCGTCCAGTTTGCGGCTTTCAAACTTCGTGAAAAAAAAATGATTTGATTTTTGAAAAAATCATTTGATATTTTGTTAAAACATATTCATTTTTGAATCATTTGATTTTGTACCTGTGTCCGTTTTACGGACGCTGTGAGACCCTAGATCTAACCCTGACTTATATTACATATGTTACAGATGTTTTATATTACATATGTTACAGATGTTTCTGTTTCGTGAGAATGACAAAGGGAATTGTTAGACAAAGGTATATATATATATTTTTTATATATATGACGCAAATCTTCCTTCAATGAATAAAATATTGAAATGGCTTTATGATGGAAGCAAGTACAAGCATCGAAGAAACTATGTGTAGATATTATTCAGTGAGGAACGAACCAAGAAAATTATATGGAGATAGTAATACTCTAAACCAAAGTTACTATTGTAAATGCCTCCTAAATTTTGTATTCAGCGAAACAACACAGTTAATTCCCGATTATGGTAGTATCCTTTTCAGAGTTGACGGCAGATAGTCGTTTCAATGTCTCAAGGAGCAAAACTCCGTACGACTAAATCAATACACTAGAGCATATAGATAGGAGAACGAAGGTCCAAATCCTTCATTGTGTTACTATGGAGAAGACGACTATTTGTGATTAGGGGAAATCTTAAACCTGAAAGGATGGGCTAGACATCTGGTTGAGTGGAATTATGCCTGTTTTGGTTATTCGATCGGGTCTTGTCCCGTTTTCACAATACCGATAGCTTTCCCTCCGAAGATTCCCGAATAATTATCAGGGAGGAGAAGATGTGCCGACAAACTAGGCCATTTAACTCACATATATCTACAATTCGGTGCCAGTCAATTAGGAACCACTTGACGAAATGCAAGGTGAAAACCGATAGTCGAGGAAAGTAGTTTAATAAGACGGAAAATTATGCGTTTCCACGAATCGATTTTAGTTCAATGTACGTGGATACTAGTAGATCCAGAGTCTGGAACACGAATGTACAGCTAGATTCTCGGCCTTTCCACTTTCAAACCGTTTGAGGAATAACAATCTCACGACGAGATTTAGGGGTTGGACTTTTCTTGGCTACTGAATTATAAATGAATTATAATGGTGGATGGAACAGGAGTTGAATTTACATTGATTAGCAATTGATTGAACAATAAAATGGCACTGAACAATTTACAGACGGAGTAAATTCGTCTGTTGTCACGAAGAAGAGTCAATGGATAGATACAATGTAGCTCTTCGCTTCTCATGAGTTACTGTCATAGACGAGGCAACATAGAGGAAGGTAGAATAAATCCACAGAACGTATACGACCTATAAAACGACATCAGCTCCCATTTGGGAATCTGTTGGTACGAATGGTCCTGTGTTCTCCGGTGTGCATTGCGTGTTAAAACTAGACAACAGTCATATTATTACTCCTGTGTGACAATTCAGAAAAAAACCCATGTTGCCATATTTTCTCGACTACTGATTAGGGAAATCTAAAATGTCTGCTTAGGAAAATCGGTAAAATATGCTTGGGAAATTATGATTGGGAAAATCTAAATTCTGAAGAAAATGGCTGCCACGTATATAATCATCCATGAGTTTTCTTGTATAGATGTTGTACTGACGGCGAAAGCACCAACACAGAAATTTCGTATAGCCAATAAAGCTTGTCATACATATTTCACGGTGGTAGAATAAATATTTCTGATAAAAACTGAAAATTTCTATAAAGTCTGTCACGTAATTTCGAAAAATCCAGAGTTTTGATTCCATGTCCATCATTACAGGGAAGTGGTAAGTAGAATTCCGTGAAATTAAAAACTAAAGGACTATTAAATTGGAGCGATATGCAAGAGGTGGGAAAAACTGACGACCTCTGGTGACTAAAATGCAACCATATGACTCGACAGGAAGGTATTCCTCGACACCTAACATTCAGACCCGAGAATACAGTGGATTATCGGACGTAGCCTTAGTATCTTAGCCGCACTTTTATTGCTTCTGTCCAAGTGGAAACTATGAAGTATCCACACGGCCTCTAGCACCGGCTTAAGCGGATTAGATACGCTAGCTCGGGAGCTGTGATGACAGATAAGCTTAAACAACTCATCTGATGTTAATGGATGAGCACCATGGACGTCTGATGGAGTAAATAAATAAAAGAGTAAATGGAGTAAATGGTAAAGCCTACCATGGGTTGAGGGATTGTCCACATACTCTGGTTCATGTTCTATCATAATACGATAGTTTGTCAAACAATATGTGACGGGTGTGGCCAAATGGAACACCACAGTAAATAAGATCAGACGATCACAAGCGAACGTACAATTCCCACCCCACAAATTTCAGAATTTTTATTTGCTTATTTTATTACAAAGAATAATTTACTAGTGTGCTGTACAATTTTTACTTCCGTGGTCTCAATCCAAGATTGCGTACAATATTCCACAAGCTTACAGATTATGGTACTCCCAACTGGGTGTGGCCAAATGGAACATCACAGTAAATAAGATCAGACGATCACAAGCGAACGTACAATTCCCACCCCACAAGTTTCAGAATTTTATTTGCTTATTTTATTACAAAGAATAATTTACCAGTGTGCTGTACAATTTTTACTTCCTTGGTTTCAATCCAAGAGTGCGTACAATATTCCACAAACTTACAGATTATGGTACTCCCAACTTGCAGTATATATAACAATTCAGGTTTAGAATTACAAGCGTCTAGTCCGTCATTCATAATTCAGCCGTCGTCCATTAAAGAATATCCGCGTCCATAATCCAAAGATCTATTCCATATTCCATATAACAGTATTAGCACCAAATTCAGAAAGACAGTCATAGTATACATAAACATAGGCTAGTTTCCTGCAAGAGAGAAGCGGTCAACAATTTTCAATGATGCCCACAAAACATCATGATGTTCCAAAAATATAAAATCCGTATCCTGTAGATAGAGGGTGAACAATTTTGTATACTCTGATAATTTAGATTTAAAATGGTATGACTGAATTGCAATTTGTTTTGATTATATTTGAAGAATAATACATCTAGTACGTCTTCAGGTATTTCTAGACTGGACACCTATTAGCAGCTGAAGATTCCTGACCTCACACCGCGTCGGTTTCGACTAATTTCTTGGTCTGAATTGCCTAAATCTGGCCTGAACAAACCATCATGGAAAAATTCAAAATGGCGTCCACGAAAGGTATTAGTAAAACGAAAGTAGCATTTTATGATTTTTTGCCCTCAAATTCTATAGGACTTTAGTTTAAAACATGAAGCAAGTCGTCGACATGGGCTCTAAATTATCAGCTTCACCAAAAACAGTTTTGAAATATGAAAAGCCATACGCCCCATTACTGCCACTTTGAATTCGATCACCATTTGTTGCAATGAATACCATGCAAATGTACTCAATAGCATGCAAATATGGGCTCAAACTAATGAGCTATTATGCGAAACAACTCGGTTGTGACAAATTTGTACTAGGAGCAAAACGTGAGAACATTTCGAATTTGTTGATTACGGTTTTGTGCGGGCAATAATATTAGACTCGCAACAAGCCCAACCACGAAGGAAAATAGTTGTGTTCGATAGAATGTATTCGCAGCTACAAATAAGCTCTAGACTTAGAATAAAAACAAAAAAAGCAAGTTTCTATGAGCTCTCATGATCGCCGCTTTGAACTTGACTGTGATTTTTCACGCTGAGGACATAGCAAATAGATTTAACATGGTCCTTAACAGGCAATTGTGAGAAATAACTCTGTTTTGTGGAACTTATGTCATTTTGAATATCACCATTATTCCTTGTGCTGATGATAAACAATTTAAATATACTGATGGTGAGTTCAAGTTGATAAGCTATATCTTGGTTTCGAATGTTGCCGTGCGGATAACGCAACAGATTTACAATAAGCACATAATACCCAACTGTGATGTGAAAGTAACCTGCTTTAACAAATTCGAGCTGAATATAAATGACGAACATCGTAATAAAACCATGTGTCTCATATTGGTCTCATATTGGTCTCACATTGTCACCATTATGCATTCAATCAGTATTATTCTGAGGATTATGCAAAAAAGACTCAATTGGATACAAAATGATACATTCTATAACACTTGTGTCAATAACATCGTGCTAGCCGTGCATTTATTACACGTTTTAGCACGGTTATGTGAAATCAACACCCGTCGTGTGTTCATTAGGACATTCCATTTAACAAGTCGGATGAGAAAAGGGACGTCTGCTTTCTTACAAGTAACAATCGAATAAAACAAACAAATAAAATACAAGGTGAAATTTCTTTCTCAAGTTTAACTGTTGTTTCATCGTTAAATTGATTAACAAAGAGACACAAATAGACATATATCCACGTATTTTCCACACAGCTGAAAGTATCAATCCTCATTTGAGAGACCACATAAACCCGTCCACCCACATTGGCACGATACCCACAGAGACGAGAGCATCAACGGACGAGTTGTTTTTTTTTCAAGAAAAGGGAGAAAGGTTGTCAAAGTTTAAAATATTTTTTCAACTTTTCATTATAATCTTTGTTAATAATCAAGTTGGGTGGTGCAATAGAATAGAAATAATGTTTTCATGGGCGTGCTCAATGGTTATTTTACGCACGGTTTAGTGTGGGAAAGTTTATGAATTTTAGGGCGCGGGCTTCGCCCTTGCCCTAAAATATAAACTTTCCCACACTAACCGCGAGAAAAATAACCATTGAACACGCCTATGAAAACAGTATCTCTCAACTACAACCTCCAGAAAAAATGGTGTTGGCCCAACACTCCGTATTGGTGTTGAGAGCTCCCGGGGATTGATCTGGGGTGTCGTCGTGCACACTCGAGGTTATGCTAAGAATAGCCCCCAGGGAGCTTTTCGTAAGAGGCGACTAATTGGGGCACCCGTGGGGTTCTCGGGTGTGAAAAGGAATAGGACCCCGGGTGGGGTCCCGGAAATAGAACTCTACCCGTGTGGTTTCCGGGTGTGAAAAGGAATAGGAACTAAACGTTGTGATATGACAGAAATAGTGTTGAAAGCGACGTTAAATCATATTCACTTACTCACCCCTAGTGTTGAGAGCTGTTCAACCTCATAAAGTGGTTCTGGGAACATATGGTGCAAATCAACACCTTGTATTACGGGGCTGTTTATTTATTTATTTTATTTATGTTTTATTTATTGGAATTTGGCCGCAGAACATTTGGCCTAGACTTTCCAGCAAACGAAGCCGAAATTTTCTCATTCCATTCCCCACTTCAAAAGGTGTGCATCATCCAAGATCTACTAAACTCGGATAGAATGAACATCGGCTAGGATAGGCAAAAGCTACATACGCCTGAATATCACGTACATATTTGCCATGTAATGCCTATGTTTATGACATTTAAACGCCATATTGCTGACCATCTAATGGCTATGTCCATGAACACGGTATCGGGTGGATGTTCTATGTAGTTAATTCACATCCATGTTTTGGCTGAAGTTTTCCTAGTAATCAGTGCAAGGACAGAAGCTGAATACCCAAGGCTTTCACCTATCACTAAGCTGAAGTACGAGAGAATCCTTTAAAATGGTAATTCCTTCCTCGTATCTAACCCTTACAAAACACAACAGGACATAAATCAGCATGCTAAAAGAATCACAGAAATGAATTAACGGCTTTCCTATGTAGGGAGGATTACGAAAGTTTATTAGGTTTCTCGAGACTGCGTTGGTT
>JAVTVY010024577.1:0-88730 GCA_036873755.1 Hanleya hanleyi
GACTTCACAGCATAGTCTTCCGGTTAACCTATTCTAAAGCACATACCAGAATCTAACGATTCGTGATATGTGTTGTATCTCAGGTACGCTTTTATTGTACCTGTTCATGTGGCAACTTGGATGATATGACCACACGGCCCTAGCACCGGCATAAGCGGTATTAGATACAAATCTAGAGAGCTATAATGGAAATGCTCTGACAACTCGTATACTGGTAATTGGTGAGCTGTTTCGCTGTGACAACTCGTACATTGGAGATTGGTGAGCTGTATCGTCGTCAGATGTAAATGACGGCATTTACCACAAAAGACTAGCCTGTAAGGCCCGATGTCGACCCAGCATCAACTTCCCACAAAATGCCAACATATATCAAAGACCAAAAGGTCTGTACAGGGAGCGGGCCTCGGGGACGAAACGTCCACCAGCAGAATCTCGCCATATACAGGAAAAAATTACAACACATATAAGGGAAGTGGGAAGAGGTGCCGACATACTGACTGCGTCACGTGACTTCACAGAATAGTCTTCTGGTTAACCTATTCTAAAGAACATACCAAGAATCTAACGATTCCTGATATGTGTTGTATCTCAGGTACGCTTTTATTGTATCTGTTCATGTGGCAACTTGGATGATATGACCACACGGCCCCTATAGCACCGGCATAAGCGGTATTAGATACAAATCTAGAGAGCTATGATGGAAATGCTCTGACAACTCGTATATTGGTAAATTGGTGAGCTGTTTCGCTGTGACAACTCGTCCACTGGGGATTGGTGAGCTGTATCGTCGTCAGATGAAAATGACGGCATTTAACACAAAAGACTAGTCTGTAAGGCCCGATGTCGACCCAGCATCAACTTCCCACAAATGCCAACATATATCAAAGACCAAAAGATCTGTACAGGGGCGGGCCTCGGGGACGAAACGTCCACCAGCAGAATCTCGCCATATACAGGTAAAAATTACAACACATATAAGGGAAGTGGGAAGAGGTGCCGACACACTGACTGCGTCACATGACTTCACAGAATAGTCTTCTGGTTAACCTATTCTAAAGCACATACCAAGAATCTAACGATTCGTGATATGTGTTGTATCTCAGGTACGCTTTTATTGTACCTGTTCATGTGGCAACTTGGATGATATGACCTCACGGCCCCTAACACCGGCATAAGCGGTATTAGATACAAATCTAGAGAGCTATGATGGAAATGCTCTGGCAACTCGTATACTGGTAATTGGTGAGCTGTTTCGCTGTGACAACTCGTACATTGGAGATTGGTGAGCTGTATCGTCGTCAGATGTAAATGACGGCATTTAACACAAAAGACTAGCCTGTAATGCCCGATGTCGACCCAGCATCAACTTCCCACAAATGCCAACATATATCAAAGACCAAAAGGTCTGTACAGGGGCGGGCCTCGGGGACGAAACGTCCACCAGCAGAATCTCGCCATATACAGGAAAAAAATTACAACACATATAAGGGAAGTGGGAAGAGGTGCCGACATACTGACTGCGTCACATGACTTCACAGAATAGTCTTCTGGTTAACCTATTCTAAAGCACATACCAAGAATCTAACGATTCGTGATATGTGTTGTATCTCAGGTACGCTTTTATTGTACCTGTTCATGTGGCAACTTGGATGATATGACCACACGGCCCCTAGCACCGGCATAAGCGGTATTAGATACAAATCTAGAGCTATGATGGAAATGCTCTGACAACTCGTATACTGGTAATTGGTGAGCTGTTTCGCTGTGACAACTCGTACATTGGAGATTGGTGAGCTGTATCGTCGTCAGATGTAAATGACGGCATTTAACACAAAAGACTAGTCTGTAAGGCCCGATGTCGACCCAGCATCAACTTCCCACAAATGCCAACATATATCAAAGACCAAAAGGTCTGTACAGGGGGCGGGCCTCGGGGACGAAACGTCCACCAGCAGAATCTCGCCATATACAGGAAAAAATTACAACACATATAAGGGAAGTGGGAAGAGGTGCCGACATACTGACTGCGTCACATGACTTCACAGAATAGTCTTCTGGTTAACCTATTCTAAAGCACATACCAAGAATCTAACGATTCGTGATATATGTTGTATCTCAGGCACGCTTTTATTGTACCTGTTCATGTGGCAACTTGGATGATATGACCACACGGCCCCTAGCACCGGCATAAGCGGTATTAGATACAAATCTAGAGAGCTATGATGGAAATGCTCTGACAACTCGTATACTGGTAATTGGTGAGCTGTTTCGCTGTGACAACTCGTACATTGGAGATTGGTGAGCTGTATCGTCGTCAGATGTAAATGACGGCATTTAACACAAAAGACTAGCCTGTAAGGCCCGATGTCGACCCAGCATCAACTTCCCACAAAATGCCAACATATATCAAAGACCAAAAGGTCTGTACAGGGGGCGGGCCTCGGGGACGAAACGTCCACCAGCAGAATCTCGCCATATACAGGTAAAAATTACAACACATATAAGGGAAGTGGGAAGAGGTGCCGACATACTGACTGCGTCACATGACTTCACAGAATAGTCTTCTGGTAAACCTATTCTAAAGCACATACCAAGAATCTAACGATTCGTGATATGTGTTGTATCTCAGGTACGCTTTTATTGTACCTGTTCATGTGGCAACTTGGATGATATGACCACACGGCCCCTATAGCACCGGCATAAGCGGTATTAGATACAAATCTAGAGAGCTATGATGGAAATGCTCTGACAACTCGTATATTGGTAATTGGTGAGCTGTTTCGCTGTGACAACTCGTACACTGGGGATTGGTGAGCTGTATCGTCGTCAGATGAAATGACGGCATTTAACACAAAAGACTAGTCTGTAAGGCCCGATGTCGACCCAGCATCAACTTCCCACAAATGCCAACATATATCAAAGACCAAAGGTCTGTACAGGGGGCGGGCCTCGGGGACGAAACGTCCACCAGCAGAATCTCGCCATATACAGGAAAAATTACAACACATATAAGGGAAGTGGGAAGAGGTGCCGACATGCTGACTGCGTCACATGACTTCACAGAATAGTCTTCTGGTTAACCTATTCTAAAGCACATACCAAGAATCTAACGATTCGTAATATGTGTTGTATCTCAGGTACGCTTTTATTGTACCTGTTCATGTGGCAACTTGGATGATATGACCACACGGCCCCTAGCACCAGCATAAGCGGTATTAGATACAAATCTAGAGCTATGATGGAAATGCTCTGACAACTCGTATACTGGTAATTGGTGAGCTGTTTCGCTGTGACAACTCGTACATTGGAGATATACCTTAAATGTTATTATGTGAAATTAAGCATCTTGTATTATACATAGTAGTATATACAACCCTTATTCTGTCGTATTTCTGAGGAATTGGAGAAAATGAAGCTGTAAATGAAGAGGTGGATGACATCACGGATGACTTTTTATCCGGTGACGTCACATCCGTGCCAAAGGTGACTTCCGGGGATGACGTCACTTATGGTCACGTGTTTATATGACGTCACAGATGACTAAATATGTGGATAAGTCCCCGTCCATGTGACTTCGCAATCAATACTAATCCCCAGTCTGACTGACGGGAATCGTCGGGAATGTTCGGTAATCTTAAGGTAATACCCGGTCATCTCCGGGAATGTCCGGAGAACAATTGACCACAGAGTTCAATATTCCACCGTCAGTGTTATAGCCATACATACATTATGCATTGTCATACATCAAGCGATACTATGGACACTCATCAGCCTAGCTAGTACAGCGCCTTGTGACCCATCCAAGTATTGACCAATCTCAACGTCGCTTAATTAATAGCCTCAAAATGACCCCAATATAATAAACAAAAAAGTTGCGGTGTGTCAGCTTTCATGTCCTAGTCGTTCCCGAGATAGGGAAGAAAGATTGGAGGGCCATTATGGGCTCACTTGCCTGGTAGGGTTAAAAACTCTTTGGTTGCTCGGCCATCTCAGCTTCCACGAGCTTGGGAGCTGAGATGCCACAGTGGTTCAGAGCGCTTGGATTTACTGATGGCGATTTGGTGCCAAACCCTGAGGACGCGGCTTCGAATCTCGCACGGAGCTGGCCTATCAAACACAAATTACAGCTTACAACATACATCTTGCTATATAATGAGTTCGCGGTATACATATATACGTATAGCTTGGAAAAACAGATATTTGCAAGGAGTAAAATGTAAAATGCAATGAAAGTTATCTCCCATGGACTGGAATCACAACCATCCAAGTCTTACTATCAATATAGTGTACATGTAAAATTAACTTCAAAATTTAAATCAGAGGAAGCATGGACTATCTATATCACCTGACTCCATGACTGATTTTCTCATTTCCACAAACTACATTTAATGAATATGTACAGTTCAGTGTGGATGATAAAGTCAACCGTTATAAACAAACACATTCAAAATCACCGCATGTAGATATAACATTGGTGCATTAACTTTTAGAGAGATGTGGAGATATCAGATATATGCGGTATATCCATAGGGTACATAGACTGTCATTGCACTGTACGGCAGACAACAGGTATTTGCATATGTGAGTTATCTAACCCTATCTGGCCTAGGCGATTTGGGGGTGTACCGCAGACTGGGGGAATATATTTTTGCTATCGCTAAGGCTAGAGGGCTGAAACTTACCACACTATATCTTTGGGTCAACCTATAGAAGAAAATGTAAAAATCCAAGATGGCCGCCATGATGACGCTGCTGTGACGTCATTTTCAAAAGAAGCATTTTTGGAAATTTTTGGGTCAGAATTTTCGTTTTTGTTATTTTTGTCTTCGCAAAAACTGCATGATAGATTAGGAAATAATAATCTGATATGAAATAAAATAGGTTTTTGACGAAAACATCACTTGTTTGTTGCCCCACATGGCCGCCATTTTAAATTTGTCCATGATCGTCTGCTCGGGAAGTTATGCGAATAGCCCCAAAATGACCCCAATGGGATAACCTAAAACGTCACGGAGTTTCAGCTCTCCATTTTTCCGTTCCGCAGATAGCGCAGAAAGATCGGTAGGGCGGAAAGTGACCCCCCCCCCTAGGCCAGGTAGGGTTAAGACAACGTTACTCAACGCAATATGGATAACATAGTGACGATCTGGCTGTCGAAGTTTCGATGATGATCTGGATGCTGAGATGAGCTGGTATCCTGGCTCGAATTGACAGATGCATAATAACTGTCATTCTTGTTGAAGGTTCCAGATGTGCTGTTGTCTGCAGGGCTGGTCTATTTGGCCATTCAGAGTTCAGATGACGGTATGAAGAGTGGGCAGAGGGGAGAATTATGATTTGGTTTTGAGACATCCCTCCATGTGTCCCTCGGTATCTTGTGTCTAATTCCGCATAACCCAGGGCAAGGGGCAGTATGAACCCATCTACTTCAAGGTCATCATGATGTTCATATGAGCACCCGCAATCAAAGAACCACTGAGATACATGCTACTGTAGATAACGACTTTAACGAAAATCATATGGATTAAGAATACTAATAAGCAATACGGATTTGATATTTTGGAACATCATGATGTCTTGCCGACATCATTGAAACCTGTTGACTGCTCTCCGGCAGGAAACTAGCATATGTTTATGTATACTATTATTGTTGTTTATTTCAAATTTGGTACTTATGCTCTTATATGAAGTAGGTCTTTGGGTGGTGGACGCGGAGATTCTTTGATGGACGTCGGCTGAATATAGTATGACGGACCAGACGGTTGTAATCGAAACATCCCTTCAGGTGACCCTCAGTGGATTTTTCGTACGACGAATGTCATTATGCTGTTTGATGTGTCTCCGGGTAGGTTGTGGATCGAGCAAAATTCTAAAGAGTTCTCTCCTCATTCAATCGATGGCTATATATGGCTGACAGCACTCACCTGGATAGGAAAACACTTCCAAGGTAGTTGATATAGATGTTGTCACGGTACAGATGTGCTTTAAGAGTACCACCGGTATTCTAGAAGTCAGGGGCGTGGTCCAACTGGGAGATGGTGTGTGTCCTACACACAGTTCTGATGATGGCATTGACTCGGTTAATAGTCATACATTTTATCGACTGCGGCTGGGAATAATCAGCGAGAACTAAACCGTGGAGAAGGAAAACATCAAGCAGTTCATGTTTGTCTTCTGATTTGACCAAGAAGAGAGGTTTTTACAGTTAATGTTGCCAACCTGTAAGATCATTTTGTCTACATGCGTACAACTACTGCTGAATTGCAATGTAGTTGTATTGTCTGTTATTGAAGCTCCGGGTGGACAGATAATATGTAGCCCGTTCGAGAAGTTTTGCGCGTTTTCATCAAGGGGTCGGAGAGTTGAATCGCCAAGAATCACCGTTGCTGCGCCCTGACGGATGTTGAGTGGCACGTCAGTAGGTTGTGATGAGATCGGGACAGAAAACTTGAATGTAGACGAGTGACTCGGACGGGTCAGTGAATGATTTGTGGATACTTGATTGTGTAGCAGCTGTATTAGCGAACAGAGAAGCTTGATCGATGGTTTTTGAGGCCCCTGTTTCACTTCTGTTTGGATTAGATTTTTTTCAGTAGGTGGGTCGCTATCTAGAATGGCAATTGTTTTGTTGCATGGAATGTTTATATGTATCTGTTGATATTCTGCATGCCCAGTGTGGGCTTGACCAAAGTCATCACTGACGATAGTTTAGCGCCAGGTTGTCGTTTGTCTGCCGTAGATAGTACAGTAAGGAAAGAGTTCTAAAGTTTTCACAGACGGTCATTCAAATGATCTGTTACCCAGTATATGCAATGGCAAATGTTTTGTTACATGGAATGTTTACACGTATCTCTTGATATTCTGCATGCAAAGTGGGGGCTTCATCAACGTCATCACTGACGATAGTTTTAGCGCCAGGTTGTCGTGTGTCTGCTGTAGAAAGTACAATATGGAAAGAGTTCTAAGTTTTCATTAACGGTCATTCAAAGATTTGTTACCCAGTATATACATGTCAATGTTTTTCAGCAAACTGCCGTGATTGTTTCTCCATTGCCGCAAGTTTGTTTGTTTGTGAATGGCAGGTTCGCTCTGCAGTTTGAAAGACGTGATGTGCTCCATTTTTACTTCAGTTTGTCACGGGTTTGAGCTTTCAGATTTTTGAGTTACCAAGTTATCCATTGTGGTTTCGAGATGTTGCAAGGCTGTTGCTAACTTACTGAAACTAGCATCTGTCACTCTGTTAGACACAACTGGATCAAATCTTGGGTGAGTTTCCGAAGGCACGGTAGTTCTTATCGGACAAGTAGCGAGGGAGAGGGGTGCTAGGGGTATATCCCAGTTCCCGGGTAGATTGTTGCTATCCTTGCAAGCCGGGGTGTAGGTATTGAGGTTTGGGTGACAGAGCAATCGGTCCTTGTGTTGGAGCTGATGGTGTCACAATTCAATTGATATTTCCCGAAGATCCGGCACCGGGTGTTTGTATCTTTCTGCTATTTGAGATGAGGCCTGGCAGAGGTGGTGCTGAGGATATATTGTACACTGTAAAAAGAGGAAACATGTTTACCGTTTCATTTTGAGATGGTAACATGTTAGATGCTTCATAATGCTACATGTTTCACCCTATTTTTCCACAAAACATGTCTCATAGACGTAACGATGCAACTCGCGCTGGCGTCTCACCATAACGGTCCGAAAAGCTGTTTGAAACATCAACGCTGAAACACGTGCAACCGAGTTGCATGACGACATGTGTCAAGAAAAGCGGACTACAAAAGTGATAGTGCTGTCTGATGCATGGAATTAGATACCAGGTCGTCTTCACACAGTTCGACAGAGAGCTTTAGCAATTTGCAAACAAAGATATTATTACCGCTGCATGGCTTTCGGATATATATTTCTGGTCTTTAGCGACCTGGAAGATATATGTCGGTATTGTGAATTAATCGACTGAGCATTTTAATTGAATTATTTGCATAACCATTTAACTCAACCAGGCCTAGGGTATTTGAGGCCTGCCCAGGCGCCATTTCACTCTACCCCTCTCCTTCCAAATATGTCTTTGTTGATTGAGATAGAGGTCTGAACTTCTCACAACGTCAGCTTAACTAAAAAGTGTGAACAAAAATGCAAGATGGCCGCTTTGAAGACTTCACAGTTACGTCATATTCCAAATATGCATTTTTGGTCGATTTTTTTGTAAGATTTGAATCCGACATTTTGAATTTAAGAGCATTCTCTCAAAACATATGATCATATTACGACACACCAACAAAATACATAGCAATGTTGCCAGAATAAAAGTGACACTTATGGGGCACTAATGTGAGCAGCACTGAAAGAAATAACAACTGTGTTCTCCGTGTGATCAAAGGTACATTCAGTATTTTGAATTGTGAATGTATAGCTCACCAGGAGATTTTTTTTAACAGAGTCAATACGATTGCTTACGTCGTTACAGCGATGGGCGGGATTCGGCCTTAGTGGCATATATAAATCAGAAGGAGACAGAATGGACATTATTTTTCGTACGTATTGGAATATTGAATAGTGTTTAGTGTCAACAATGTTTCTACTTCATCCCACAATGTGATCACTGTTGCAAAACTCGAGACAAATCCAGCCCTCCAGCCCTGATTTTAATAATCATCTGCGATCCGTATTCCATACCCCAAAATGGAATGAAATTTCAGCCACCCCGAAAACAGAAATAGTTAATCGCGAGTAGCATGTCAGGAAAAACAACAAAGGCAGTATCATTCAGCAATTTCATATGTGTAGGCCTAAGTAATACAGTACCCATGTTCAGAAATGTTTCCAGTGTGCCGGATTAGAGATGGAATACAGTATGGGATAATACTTTATCACAGATCAGACAATGTCGTGTCAACGGACCAATATGGCAAGTTGAGTAAATTACATGTATCTTTAAGTTTTAAGTGTGAATCAGTGATATAAATGAATCAAACCTCGAGCACATTATTGCTATATGAACAATTTCCACTCTGTGTTAACGGGGTTCACATCAGGGATTCTGATGTACCAATCATGCATCTGTTTGAAATCATTATTAGGTTTGAGTTAACCTGAGGAGCAGTCTGTTTTATGTGTTTCTGTATATGATTATTGCTTGTTCATATATGTTCTTGAGTTTGACTTCCAACGAATATGAGAGAATAAAACTTGATGTATGTTGATTTTTGATGAATGTTTTCATTTCAGTACCGGTCTCGCACATGCTAATCTGACAGTCTCCTGAAACACGTAATGGGATGTAGACTGCTTTGAAACACTTCCAAGTTTGAGACATGTACAGATCCGTTTCACTTGTGATATGTCTCAAAAGTTGGGACAAAGTCATGTTTGGGCTTAGACGTTTCATTTTGAAACATGTAGTCGACTCTAACATGTTTCAGCTTGAGACATGTATACACAACACGTTTCAAAATGTAGAACGTTACATGTTTCAAAAGAAATTAACTCATGTGAAAAGGACACGTGTTTCAATTTGGAACATGCAGCCGTTTTAATATGAAACATATACGTACTCACATGTCCCAAAAGTTGGGACAAAATCATGTTTCATTTTGAGACGTTAAACATGTCACCAATTTTTACAGTGTAGGTGTCATGTAGATAGCTTCATTTGCAAACGGAGGTTTTCGTCGACTCCACGGCTGCTGCTTGAATCATGCGGAACTGTAGTCCGGTAGCCACTCACGAGAACATGTCATTCCGTAGCACCCCCCGCGTAGATTTTGTTTGACTTCTTTTTCTGGAAGATCAACATCTCCCGGTCAATTAAATACCTGATGTAGATATCTACGGTGGTGCCTAAGGTTGCTACATGCAATTGTTTGATGCTGACTGGTTTTGAAAAATTTAAAACCGAAATGGGGGTAGGGGTAATTCAACCATCATATGTTTATTACCCCTGCGCTTCGCGATCTGAAACTTACATAAATTTACTTCCGTATAATGACCTTTCAGATAAAACAATTCGAATTTCTCTAGCTAATTTAGCCACGTCATTGTGGCGTCATAAGCTCGAGAAGCCTTTGTCTCATGAATTTTGGGGAATATTTTCTCCGATTTTCTCTGTTTCTTTCGCAGTAATCCCTTCTTGATGATATTTGACATATAATTTTGAAAGATATATGTCTCCCGTTTAATTCTAGACCAGATACGTCTTTCTACTAAGTTCCATTTGACCTATTATAAAGCATGGATTCATATAGATGTTCTCCGGCCATGACACCATTAAATCCGAATGGGGGTAGGGGTGATTACCGTCCCATATTTTCTTTAGTTCGCGGTTTATCATACTGAAATGCTCCACACATTGCTTTTGGATATTGATCTGAAAGACAGAGTAATCAGACTTCCGGTAACTGCTTTCGTTTCGTCGCTATGACGTCATGAATCTAGAAATTGTATTTTTCCTTTATTTGTGTTTGATTATCGCGCCTTGTTCTGTTTTTTTTCTTTCTTTATTTCTATAAATTGTTATGCTTATATCTGGATGGTGTTTCAAAAGGTTTCGTTTGAACCAAGTGCCGTACAGAAGTAAATTAATATGATTTTGTGGATGACAAACTAATAATCTGGCCTGAAATAAGACAGAAAAACAAAATCTGATTGAGAGTGCCCCACAAAAATCGGGGTTAGTTGGAATTCCTCATGTGTCTTGTTCATTCAAAGTTACATTGTGAAAACTTGGTATATAATGAATTTTGCATGGGTATACGTAACTTTGATACAATCACAGCAAAGGGTTGTGAGGAAACATTAATTGTAATGAATAAGAAACGATTTTATTGCTGGAGATTGTCTGTTTGCTCAATCTTGTTTGCAATGAAGTATGGGTAGAATCGAAATGGCGACCGTGTTGGGAAGGTCTGATATCTCGGTGAACTAAGATGGTATAGGGGCCGTAAGGATACTTCATAGTCTTCACATGAACAGCTGCAATAAAAGCGCGGCCGAGATACTTAGGCTACGTTCGAGAATCCACCGCATTCTTGGGTATGAATGTGAGGTGCCGAGGGAAGCCGAGTCATATGGTGGCCCTTTAGTTGCCAGACGTCGTCAATTTTCCCCAACTTTCTGTATATCGCTCCAATGTATTACCTGCATATTAGGTATCTGCTGGTGGACTGTTAGTCTCCGAGGCCCGCCCCCTGTACATGTCATTCGACAAATATGTGTAGGTTTATCGTTTTGGTGGGAAATTTAAGCCGTACGACGTCGGGCATTACAGGTTAGTTTTTCAGGGTATTCTTGCATTTACCAGGTTTACCCCATGTTGAGACATTTACGTCATTAGACGTCCACGATGCTCATTCATTAACATCAAACGAGTTATTTGTTTGAGCTGATCTGTCATCACAGCGCCCGAGCTAGTGTATCTAATTCCGCTTGAGCCGGTCCTAGGGGCCGTGTGGATACTTCATATTCTTCACATGAACAGCTGCAATAACAGCGAGGCTGAGATACTAAGGCTAAGTCCACCGTATTTTCGGGTCTGAGGTCTGAATGTGAGATGCCAAGAAAAGCTTGTGGTTGAGTCATATGATTGCTTTTTAGTCGCCCGACGTCAATTTGTCCCACTGACCTGATATTTGCAAAAATGGACAGAAGAGGAATCCACAAATACCTGGCGGCAAGATAACGCAGCCTTACAATGCAACTGGATTTTAGCTAAGATTTGTTTTTGGCTATAACGTCTGAGACTCTTCACTCTAATTAAAATTAAATCCTATCTGCTCCCCCATTGGGATATGTCGCTTCACGCTTAAAACTAAAGTGTTGAAACTTACTCGTAAGGTGTTGAAATAATCCTTTAACTGTGTCCACAGGGACTGCTCTTTAAGTGTTGTCCCTGTGGACCCACTTAAAGGGTTATTTCAACACTTTACGAGTAAGTTTCAACACTTTAGTTTTAAGCGTGTTGAAGGATCGAACAGGCTTACAGTAACTCGAGTGACAACCAATCCTGAGAACACTTCATAGTGCTTTGAAAGGAACATTAATGATAGAGAATTTTTGGTTGGCTCAGCCGCGCTGGCGAGGTATCTTTTCATGTTTCCGCGGTCCCGACATTGTGGCACCATAATACGTGGTAGATATATGGACTGGTCTTTGGTGTAAACATTAGGGTAAACGGACACGGTGACCCTATCTCCCCTCCCCGACTGCAAGTGGGTTAGTCCAGATGCGACCATGATGTCATAATGCTATTAAATATTCATGGTAAGGGCGCTCAGAACAGAACACCAATTCAGTTGAAATACTTAAGATTCTATATAGCGACATGTACGATTGGGGAGCATTGATAGGATATTAATTTATTAAGATTGTGGGTTGTTTGGATATCATGTGTTTTCACATAGTGTTCAAATGAACATCGCATTCAAAGCGTGACTGATACTCTGGACACGACTTGGAATTCATTTGGATAAAGAATAATGATCAGTGATTAGGAGTTTATGTATAGAACATCATTATGTCTTGCTGACACCATTGAAAATTGTTTTTTTTTGTATTTATTTCATACACATTGAAATTGAGGTTAACTGTCATACGAAATAGGTCTTGCGATTATTGAAGCGGAATTTCTTTATGGACTGTGGCTGATTATTCAATTTTGATATCGGATCTGACACTTGCTAGTGATATAACTATTGTGTTGACGAATTCATATATATTGGACCTTCCTTTTCGTAATTTTTTTCAATTACCTTTTGTACAAAAGGATGACATTGGAATGTTTGTTTTTGTTTGTCAATATCAATTCAGCATCACAGTGTAATAGAACTTTCCCATAATGTACATCTAGCTTCAAGAATGGAACCAAAAAACTGACAAGTATCCATTTTCGAATGAGACTGAGGTACACATTTTCAATATCCACCATCCACATTAGCTTTGATGTGGATGTTATACGAATTCGATCTTTGGATTATACACGTTGGGTGGGCACAGGTTTCTGTTGCTTCAATGCATTTTGTCTCACTTCATCCATCATGTTTGAAAATAGTTTGATGGGGTCTGCCTTTCGTCTTCTCTCAATACTTTCTCACCTAAATCCATTCCTTTCATTTCATGTAACATTCATGCATTTCATCTAGCAAATTAACTGGTTTTCTCTAATTATGTATCGCAACATTGGTGATACTAGAAAAGTTGGATCGATCTTCTTTCTGGATGTCCAAAATTTCGACATGACACTGATGGAGTTAACAAATGCAAGCGGCAACTTTATATAGACCCGTTCTTGGTTGATAATTAACCACTAGCTAGATTAACAAATGCAAGCGGCAACTTTATGTAAAGCCGTTCCTGGATAAGAATTGATCACTGGCAGCTAGATGATAATCCTTGACCTAAGTCGAGCAGAGTTTAACATGTGTGAAACATATTAAACACATACCATAATTAAACGCAACATTAAAAGGGCGGTGAAAAACGAAGCCGGCGTACTGACAAGAAGTCATATTACCCCACCGACAAATATACTGACTGCATATTTCTAAAAACATCACAAGAACCAAAAGTGACTCCTCTGATGATTTTATCTCAACCACGCTTTTATTGCGACTGTTCATGTGGATATATTGAATGACATGATCACACGACCCCTAACACCGACTTGGGCGGTATTAGATACAAATATTTCAGAGCGACGATGTAATAGCCCTGTAATACTGACTATGCTATAAAGAATATACACTAGAGTTTAAAACAGACATTACAGAGACTTCATTCCAGAAGTATTGGAAGTTTGATTCCTCGTTTTGCTCAACTAGTATCCAACTACAAAGTGTTGAAAACTTGACCTCTCTAGACCCAAGTGTGAAGAAGATATCGAAGAATAATCACCCCTACCCCCATTCTTTGTTTGTTTTTGTGTTACTCAGAGAGCATTGGGAGAAGGCATCATGCGACCTTACTCATTATCGTAGACGTCAACACACGGTTCCAAGTAAGACATGCAATCGTGGTCTTAAATACACACATCAAGCAAAAGCTAACAGGGTAACAATTTTCCGTTAGAAAATTACCACAAAAGGTCCAGAGAAAAAATACTTCCATGGTGATAATAACGACATAGTGACACCAATATTGAAGATAATCGGAATCGGATTGCTTTATCTGAATGATCCGTACACAGACTCAATATGTGTTAAATTTCATTGCGTTAGGATCGGGGAAAAATAAAATATTAGAACGTAATCACGCCTACCCCTATTTCGGCTTCACATTTCTCATGCTCTGGTGCCGTTAAACATGTCTATGCTGCATCATTAAATGCATATTAGATGGTTACACCAGGTCTAGAATTAACGTAGAGACGATTATCGTTCACAAATACAAATCAGGTGGAATGTAAAAAGAGTTTCTGCAACTTTAAAACAAAAAATCGAGTCTCATTTCTAAAAAATATTGAGGAAAAATGTACCCTCCAAGTTATGACGTCATCATGACGTCAGAAACGTAAAAGGCGTTACTAGGATTACGTTATCTAATAGAACATTATTCAGAGGTCAGGTATTAGAAGTTACAGAAAGTTTAGTGAAAGAATAAAAAAGATATACGTTCATAAATACCCCTACCCCCATCTTAGAGTTAATTTTGTCTTGTTCAGACAGCGGTGAAGAAATGCATGCTGTGATTTTAGGCACCACCGTAGATGCCTACATCAGGTCTAGAACTGACCAGCAGATGATACTCGTTCATAAACAGTGGTCAAACTAAATCTACGCGGGGGGTGCTACGAAAACCTTATTTAGACCCCTTTTTACGATCTGGCCACCGGACTAATATACATGCCAAACTCATTCTGTGTTCATGAGATGTTTAGAAAATGTGTACCGGTGTGAGGGATAAGAATGTTTTGGTGATCAGTGCCCTTTTTCATATCTTTTTCTATTGCAACCAAGGACGGACACTTGTCCCCAATGTGGGGAAAAGTGTCCTAGCTGGGTTAGAAGATAGGGGCCGGACACTCTCAGCCAGCGGACATTCTTAGCCTCCACAGCGGTACCGATACAGACAAAAGTGATTTGTTGAAAAACTTGCAGCGGTTTGGACCGATGTTAAGGTTTGACACTATCTCAACTTCCGGTGAAACGAGGGCCTTTATAATGAGATTATATAAAGTCCTTGGTGAAGTATATCTCGTGCAGGATCAATAATTTGTATATACCTCAGCCATCTGCGCGAACGCATTTAATCAGATACCGTGTTGAATGGACACTAAAGGATATTTTCAGATATTGTTATATTATGGAGCTATGCTATTGAGTGTACAAAAATAAAGCAAAATAGAAAAAATATGTAAAATTTATACAGATGCTGTCAGTAACACCGCACCGAAAATTACCTTATTTGATAGGCAATGTATCCGATAGGCGAAAGTACGTTCTAGTATCTGCTTGACCCTATACGTTTTGTCATACTTTGTATGTTTCAAAGTTGCACAAATAAACTTGATTGATTGATTGTATCTTCATATGTGTTTCATATTTGACAAAAAAACATTTATTTGGTGGAGTATGACTCAAGATATCGAGACCTAATGAGAGGACACAATTACTTCACGAGCTAATTGGTATTTATCATGTATCGATGAAACTGTATGGTTCTAACCATTTACACTGCGGTGGTTATAATATAGCTCTCGATGGCGATAACTGCCAAGGTCATTCATCTGTTTTCTGATTCATGCATACTAATCATACTATAGTATCCATCATGCTATTTTTTCTTCTCTTAGGGCACGTCGTTCAACATGTCTAATTGACGGGACTCTTATTGCGGGGAACTGATAGAATACGTATAGAATAAAAGACACCGAGAGGGCACAAGAACGAGAAAGTGCAGACCGTTTTTGTCAAACTTGTGACATGAGTGAATATGTCTTCTGTGTATTGAATTTAATGAAACTGAAAATCTCGGATGGGATTTTCTGGTAAAGCGCCTCAAACGGTATATACAATGTGTTGTACAGTACGGATTAAAATTCCCCGGCGATTGAGCCGTTTTATTATTACATAACACTGGGGGAGGAGGCGCCTCGCATTGCTCCGGAGAAGCATGCATTCTCGTCGACGAATCGGCACATTTTATAGTTTTCGAAGTCAAGAGGGAGCAATTTAGCTGCTGGGGCGACCATTAATTGTTAAAAATCTCTATTCCATAGCAAGTAAACTTTATCAGTAGCAACGGCTAGATTACAAAAATAAAGCAGTTCTTTTTATTTGGGGTTAAAGCTGGAAAAAGTGCGATTTTTCAATCGGTTCCATGTCTTAATATGTAATAGAGGTGATAAATATTGACACAAAAGGAGCAAGAAAATATAATTTGATTGACAGTATTAATATACCCCGATAAAGCTTTCTGATGATATCAACCGCTAAAAAACAGGACAAATGTGATTTTTTTCTATTCAGTCTCCTTGTAAACCATACACCTACACTACTAAGCCCATTTAAGTGGCACATTATACCATTGGTTAACATAAATGAAGTAATATTGTCTCAGCTACTTTAATTATCATGAGTGGACATACATGTATACTTCGGAAAGAAAAAGAAAATTAAAATCGCAACTACTTGGACAAAAACTACCTGCAAACCTGCATTTTTATTTGAGGCATCCACAAATGGTTTTCATTATATTGCCAGTGCAATAGCTGGTGTATGATCTCTGCCCCTACAGGCAGTACAAACTTGACTTTTCAGTGGAATTTTACATATTGTTATTTTCAGCATGAGAATAAATCATCAAAATAGATTTAAAAATAATCAGTCGAATTATTACTGGTGGTTCAAATATCATCCATTGGTTATTCTACAAGTGCAAAACTACGGGTTGATAGAATCCAAAGATCATTGTTCAATAATCAAATTCTCCAAACTTAAAAATTGGCAGGGAATATTTTCCCAGTTTTGACCTCTTCCTCATAGGGGGAGGTGTCTGGATTATTTTTGGAGAATTATTTCTGGAAAGCCCATTATTGGACGAACAGTGTGAGGAAAATAGCGGATTGATAATCGAAATAATGTACGGAAAACTATCTGGGACCAAAAGGTGTTGTTCCACAAAAAAACTGCCCAGAAGCACTCGCGAATCTTCCATTCAAAGACTTTTTTCTAATATATTCCGTCTGCCCATGCGCAGATCAACGTGATTTCACTAGAACTTCAACATGACACTCCACACGGCCAATTTGGAATACCCACCTGCGCACTGCAGAAAATACCTAATCCCGATTGCGCATGCGCAGAATGATGTTACTTCTAATAAAAACTACGCCACGAGAGCTTAAATATGACATCCCACACGGCCCATTCGGACTAAGGATGGCTCACCTAGACCCCAAAACACCCGTTACCCCTACTTGCAATTGCTTTTCGTCTACGACCCAATATACATATTTGTTTCTCATTACTCTATCC
The DNA here is from genome assembly GCA_036873755.1 of Hanleya hanleyi. Taxonomy (NCBI): domain Eukaryota; kingdom Metazoa; phylum Mollusca; class Polyplacophora; order Lepidopleurida; family Hanleyidae; genus Hanleya; species Hanleya hanleyi. Next base: position 17,460 of record JAVTVY010024577.1, read on the forward strand.
CACACGGTACAGTAGCGGTCAATTCAAGTTGACTAAAAGTTATCTAAAACGAGACTTTGACGTCATGGGAACATAATAGAAACTACTACGCGTACAAATATGATCCATTTACACAATGCTAAACTTAGGAAATCCTCACAGCCCAATAGACGAAGGTCCAGGGGCCGCCGGGGACCCGGAAGCTCATAGGTCCCAGATCACCGGAGTTGGTTTCTAATCGTTTTACCGGAAATAAATCTGAACATAATGTGTACAGATTTATGGGTCTATTTTTCCGTTTGTTTCGTATTGATGAACGCGCATCGATATTGAAAAAATGCACCTCATGCCTAAATTTATCATATGTTTAAAATAATTTTATTGAAAAAACCCGACTGTAAACGTCCACTGGTGCTATTTTACCGTGACTTTTGATCGCAAGCTTTTCACTGCATATGACTTGGGTCGATTCTCTGAACGATGCAGTTTTCAATCTATGTTTACCAAGGAAGACATTTACTAAGCCTCACATATAGAAGATATGTGGTAAAAAAATACATGTAACTTTGCCCTGGAAAATAATTTGAATAATATGTATCGACATAGGATAATGATAATAACATTAGATTAGATTAGATATCTAACCTCATCTGGATATAATCAATTCAAAATGTCTCATTGATTCCATGGGCTAAAATGAGTAGAGGCCGCGGAACTTTTCTTGGTCCTTCCCCCTCCCGCATCCCCCCCCCCCACCACCCAGCATCATCGCCCCAGACCAATACGCTGAATTATATCATTGAGAGGAAGAAATACCAACGTTAATTTGAAAATGCCGCTGTATGCATGTATGCGTTGAAAGGAACTTTCCTGTAATATCCCAATATTAATACCTTCCACTCCATATTAATTATAACATATACAGATTTCATTTCTGCCCGTATAACTGGGTGTGTGCTCGCGATATTGATAGATACCAAATCTGTTTGAGAACAAACACTATGTATCAGAATATATTATAGTAAGTCTTAAGATGAACCCAAGATGTCTTAAGATGAAGTCTAATATAAAACATTTAGAATGCCTTGAATATAAAGAAGGCCGTACTGTACTCCACATCAAGTTTTCTCTCGTATTCAAAGTTACTTGAACTGATTTCATCCTAGAACACCTTTACTCGGCAAAACAAATCAGATCTACAACTTATGTGGATGTTTGGGCCCTTCGCGCTCATTTCCGCTCTTATTTGGTGATTAACAGTAGATATGGATAGCTTAACCGCGGTATCGTCTGCTCGTCACCGATAATGCCGATAAGAGACACGCCCGTCCTGCCTCACGAACATTTATCTCTACAGCTGCCTCGGCTCTCAACATCAAAGACCGGCCGCTGAGATATAATCGGTGATTCATTTATTTGTCACCACTAACGGAAACACATTTGGGGCACCTAAACGCTGATTTTTACAAACGTCACCAGTATAATCAGTTTAAGGGGACGATAACACTGGTGACATTAAGAAAAATCAGCAGTATGAATTCAAAACGGAACACACAATACCACTAGTGGTGACCTTTTCTTGAAATCATCGATTGCGTCGACCAGTAAGAAAACGGGGCAAGTAACTGGTGATTTTTTGGCACTTTGTCACCACAGCTTGTTCACAGTGTCAGGAACCATACAATTCATTGGAAAACCGAAGTGTCGTCATTTTCTTTATCTAGTTTAAAACAATCTTGTCAAATTTCGATTCCTCACCGTGATTCAATCCTTTTGCAATGGGGAAAAATCATTCGGAGTAGTGTGATTTGCTTAGGACATGAACGTGAAATATGGACGTGAAATATGTACGCGATTATTTTAGGTATTTTGTAGGTGAGCTGGGTTTTGCAATGACGAAACCATGTTTCCGAGATTTAATCGCGATATGCCCGTTGACTCGTTTCATGAGATTATAATGAACAAATTTGTCTTTTGCGCGTGGGTAAAATATATGCAAAGCTGAGTGTCCGTCCATAATCGGCTTACTCCACAATCTGGAACTACAGACATCTCACAGACAACAGAATATAACAACCAGACACACCTCAAAATCAATGGGCATCTCCTTTAGCTTGATGTATTCTGAAGGACGTGGCGCGATTTAATGAGTTTTTGTCCCCAAAGAGGTGCCAAAATGAAATATCACGAATCAAAGAAATTTTTTAGTTAGCGTAAATTATATTAACTTGCCATAAGCTCTGAGTATTTTGTAGGTCATGGGTCTGTTGGGTTTTTAATAACAGCATCCTAAAGTGTGGAATTTGTGCAAAATTGTCTATTATGAGGTGAAACAGCAAACTTTTCTCTTCGCAGACAGCTGATGCCAGTCCAGAAGGAAGACCATGCTTGATGAACAACAAACTATTGACACTGTCAATATCTCAGAGTCAAGTTTATCTTGGTTCTCGACAGGCTTCATTTGTCTACGGAGAGAGAAGTGTGCTGTTTGCACCTCAAAATAGACGATTTTGCACAAATCCACTACTTCAAGATGCTGTTATCAAAAAAACATAAGGGTTACAAAATACTCAGAGCATACCACAAGATAATATACTTTACGTTGACTGAAGAACTTCTTTCGTACGTAATATTTCATTTTGGCACTCTAAACCGCACCTCATTAAACCGTGTCAAGTTCTTAATCACAATTGGCATCCCTGATCTGGAGTTTGCACCTATTCTTGGACACCAATCGCTTTTACCTTTGGCCTCTTTGCTCCATGGGTATAGGTATATTTACAGTTTGATATCAATCCATAGACTACTGGAGGTGTCGCACAGATAAAAATAAAGAGTAGGCCAACACATTGTTGGATGGATGGATGAAAATCGTAATAATTTGTCGGACGTATAGAAATCATGAAATTTCAATTGCGGACAAACGGACACGGGCAGATCGTGTACTATAAACGATTAAACGATCAAGGGCGTAGACAAGTTGTCAGATTTGGGGGGGCTTGAGAGGGGCAGAGTCTGAGAGGGGGGTATCCCCCCTCGCAGCTTAAGATTTTTTTTTGAAACTTGATGGTAAATTGGCACTCTCTGGGAGCATCTGAGTAGTATAACGTTGTAACAACTGAACTTTGATTTATCCCAAAATGTCTCATAACAAAGACGATCACTGCAATGATATACAAGCTGAAGTGATCATTCAGTCTCAGGTTTGCACAATAATTCAAGTTAATCCTTAGACAATACTATCGTGCCCCGATAGCAGCGCGTGCCTGGGCACGTTTCGTCTCGGACGTTTCCGACGATATTTCTGGGACAATTTATCCGACAACATTGAAACTTCACACAGTAGATAAAAAAAAAATACTAAATTTATTCCCCTACAGTAGTTCTCAATAAATCGCGAAAACAAAAATTAGATGGGAAATTTGTGAGATATTTTTGACTTTTTACGTCAAGCTCGCATGTTTTAACAATGGCAGATCAAAGTTATCGTGGCCCCAAAATAACATCGGTGTCTTTGGTCAGTTCTCAACAAATTTTAATGAAAGACAGAAATACAATTCGGGCTTTTTAGTTTATATACTGTGTGAAGTTTCAATGTTGTACGATAAATTTTCTCCGAAATATCACCAAAAACGTCTGGATTTAATATCTGGGAAACACAGTAGGTTTATTTCTAGGGTTTCTCTATGAAAAGTAGTTGAGAGTTTGTATATTTCTTGTTTGTGAATAAAGAAGTACTGGGATCTCAATTGAAAAACAAAATAAGTTTATAGTGAAAAAGTTACGAAAATTCTCCTCATCGGAAGTTCTGATGTTTTTCGTCCAAATAGGCGGCATTTGATTGGATTTGGAGCACACTATTCCATTCTCGATTGAAGCCCGAAATCGTCAATCTATGGCTTTGATCACTGATCAATTGCAATCTTATTTTAGGCCTAATGGTATGCACTGGCGGTGATAAGTTTACTTCTCCTGTAATAATTGAATAAGATACGTGATCTTATATGCTATGTTAGGTTTCTTTTTCTTTCTTTCTTTCCTTTTTTCGTTTGTTTGTTTGTTTTGTTCTTTTTTTTTTGCCGGCCGTCAAAATTTGGGGGGGCTCAAGCCCCCCAAGCCCCCCCTTGCCCCCCCTTGCCTACGCCCAATATTTCTATAAATGGAAATTTCGTGATGGGAAGTCTCAGCATGTTTGAGCCCTCTACCCCCACACTTATTGCGGTGGCCCCACCAACACGATTTACACGTTTTCTAATCCCATCTATTGTCCGTGGTGAGTGAGCCCTATGAGCAACCACCTCGCTGGGGGTCTAATAACACCCCAGCCACCAGTCAGATTTTTGGACCGGATTCGGGGCCTTCGCGCACATCGCCGGAAGTGACATCATGTATAGTAAAATAGATGTTTTACGAAAATTTTGATTACTTTTCAAGTCTGCATAATACCTCCGTTGACCTAGCGTTAAAAAGAATTATCTGGAGATAATTTTCCCTGTTTATCTGGACAGAGCATATGAAAAGTAGTTTGCTCATGTGCAACACTAAAGGAGTTGTTTGGGCGGATTCAAACTGAACCGTGCGTTGGTTGGTTTAGGGTTAGGGTTAGTGCGAAATGGAGCATGCGCTGTGGGGAGGTTGCCCTATGAGTAGTAACCAAAGATGATTTAAGGTCTGTGGCTCGTCACTGCGCATGCGCGAGAACAAAAAATGGGGCGGTATTGGGGCGGTGTGCGCAGGAGTGTTGTGCGCAGGTATGACGTCACTTCCGGTCCGGGTGAATGGGGCGTGACCTTGGGAGCATGTATTTCTCCGCGGTGATGCGGCCTGGCGGTGATGCGGCCTGCCTCCGCGGATCGAAAGTAGTCCCAAAACCGTGGGTTTTCGTGAGAGTGTTCGGCAATCTGTAGGGACCGCTAGTGGACCGATTGGGTCGAGTGAGGTATCAAAGTGAAGCATTCATGAAGGGGCATCTGATGGGCTGGGTGTGGGGTTGAAATATGGTCATTCTGCGCATGCGCGGTGGACAAAGAGTATGGAAATAGACGTTTTGGGGTCTAGGTGGGCCACTAGTGGCCCTATGGAGTCGTATGAGGTATCAATGTGAAGCGTTCGTGAGGGAGCATCCACCTGGACTAGTGTTTCACCCGTTGTCAACATTCTGCGCATGCGCAGACAGAGAATTGTGGAAAAAGGGTATGGAAATAGACGTTTTGGGGTCTAGGTGGGTCACTAACGGTCCGATGGAGTCGAGTGAGGTATCAATGTGAAGCATTCGTGAAGGAGCATCCGCCTGGACTAGTGTGTCGTTCGTTTTCGACGTTCTGCGCATACGCAGACAGAGAATTGTGGGAAAAGGATATGGAAATAGACGTGTTGGGATCTAGGGGAGCCCCTAATGGGCCGATGGTGTCGTATAAGGTCTTATTGTGAAGCTCTCGTGAGGGAGCATGCGCCTGGACTAGTGTGTCATTCGTGTTCAACATTCTGCGCATGCGCAGACAGGGAATTATGGGAAAAGGGTATGGACATCGGGATGGAGGGGTGGCAGGCCGTACGGGTCAAAGTATTCGCCCTACTGTTCTGTCAAGTACACGGCCAACCAATGTTCACCGGGCCGATCCATCGGGTCCGTGTTGAGAACGTAAGCGGCAGGATACATACGGTCTAATGGGAACACATCTCGGGTTAACACCCCTTGAAACACCATACGTGTCCCTGGGTCATTCTCCAGCACGGAGGTTATCTGGTCTGTATCCATGTTAGGTGGCAAAGTCACACAGGACGTTGCGCGCCTTGTCCACTTAAATGATGTTGTCAAACTCGGCGTAGCAGATCACATTGACGGTAGTCCCGAGGGCTCGTGCAAAGTGGATTTCTAAGGTAGGGGTTAGATCGAAACAGAACAACGTGTATCCGTTCGCGTAGTCCTCCCGACTGATCATATTCCCTTCGTCCCGGTCGACTTGGCCGGTGGCTGTAAACAGGCTCTGATAGGCTCGAATGAAATTCCTGCGCCCAAAGTTCGGTGTTAAGGTCGTGGCTGGGACCTGTTGTCCATCCACATGCAGGGCCACTAAATTGATGCCGAAATGTTTAAAGCCAAACGGATTCTCTGGGTAGGCTCCGCTAAAACTGGTATTTTCCACACAGGCCAGGATCAATCGCTTGCGTAGTTCCCCCAGGAACAGGTTTTCTTTGTTGGCGCTCATATTTCCAGCACGCACAGAGAACACTTTGGTTTGTACACGTCGGATAGGGTACTCGGCTGGTTTTGTTTCCAAGGTTTTGAGGTGTCCCAATTGAACGGCTGGATTCGGTTTCATTTTTCGGACATACAGGACTGCGTCTTGGATGACAATCTTATAGTCGGCTGCATGTCCGTCTACGTCAGTGGCCATCAAGGCGAAGGTCCGAGGCGCCCGTATCAGTCGGATTTTTATGGGGATCTTGTTCAAGACGTACCGGTCTTGCATGAAAATGTCTGCGTACAGTCGACCCATGAGATCCACCGAGGCGCCGTTGGCGGTGAAAGCCTTCCGTTTGTTATATCCTTCATTGTCCACCGTGCTCATGTGCTCGGCTGTGTCCTGGTAGAATAAAGCGGCTGTCAGCTGAGATTTTTTAGCCTCTCGTCCATACGACAACAGCGTCTCGATGTAGGCTCGATAGGGGTACGTGTTGGTCGAGTCACTGATGAGTTTTTCGCTGAGAAAAATATCCACCTGTTGAAACATCGAGTGCAGCCAGACATTCGTCGGGCCCACCGTTGCAGCTTGGATGATTCTGGAGCCATCCCCATTGACGACCTTGGCTTTCACATACAAGTATGTATGGGCTAAATCCACATAGGCCGTATCCGCATCACTGATGGTGAACTCGATGGGCCCTGTTTCGTTGATACTGGAGAGCGGGAGATGCTCCACCCATAATCCTTGTTCGGCACTGGTCTGTGTGGGCGGCACTGTCCACAAATCAAATTCACTGTTGGTGGAGGGGCAGGACTCTGCGTGGATCAAGGACATGTTTACGAAAAGATATCCTGGATCTTCGATGTGCGTCGTCTCTGGGTCTGTCGTCGACTGATGCGTGGTCTCGGTGATGCAGGTCTTTTATTCCCTACGGTGCGTCACAATCGCGCGCTGAGACCGTATCGAATACGGTTACGCTACACCGCTGGACCAAATTTAAACGGGTGTTGAGTGGTGAGCTCGACGGAAACCTCATCCACAGAGACAATGCCATCTACGTACACCGTGGGCCCTTCTTCCCACGCCTGGGCCGTTACCAAGACCCTACGCGAGGCTTCACCCTAGACCCCGATCTGTGGACAGCCTTCGAGAAAGTGGTGCTAATTGTGGACCAGCTGTTTACACCGGACGAGCGATCATCAGACGAGTTGGAGTGGGCTCGTGCCCTGAGAGAAGCGGCGGCAGGACCCAATGAACAAATTTCTAGCAATGAAGCGGAGGCAGGCGACGATGCCATTGATTACCCGGCTAGGCTCAGTGACATGACCACCCGATCCTTTGATCTCACGGGGTTCTCCCTATGAAAACGAGAGACAGTCAAATCTGGTATAATTCACGTACTGACCATGACGGAGCATATAATACTGGCGTATCTCAGCTTGACCCCCGAGGTTTTCCTGCACGTTTATGCGGATACGGTCGATATCATGGAGGGGGGTGGGAGACATCTGTGATGCAGACCCTACACAACCGTGCCCGGCCCACATTCGTCTGTCCCAGGAGGGCTGGACCAAATTCAAACGGGTGTTGTCTGGTGAACTGGACGGCGACCTCATCCACTTGTGTCACGATGTGTACATCCGACGCGGCCCTTTCTTTGCTCAATTGGCTCGGCTAGATGGGGGTACAGTGCATTTTACCCTTCACCCTGATCTATGGTCTGCATTGGAAGATGCCGTGGTAGATGTGGATCAAGTGCTTATCAAGCGGTCATCAGACGAGTTGGACTGGTTATTTACCATGGACACTGTGCTGGCAGAAGCCAACGAAGAAAATCAGAAAGAAACTTCGGCCCAAGATATACCCGTTATAAATAAACGTCCATCCTCATTCGTCACCATGAAGAGTTGGGAGAAGGTGTTGGATAACTCATACTACATTCCCGACAGTCCGGCGGCCTATAGTGCATTGACGGCTCTCTATCGAGCGGTCAAACCCCAGGGGATACAACGGGCTCAAGTCCGAGATTGATTAAGAAAACAAGACACCTATACCTTACATCGAGCTGCCCGTCGCCATTTTCTACGAAACCGGGTCATCGTGGGAGGACTAGATGCTCAATGGCAAGCGGATTTGGTCGATATGAGCGCCTTTGCCAAACACAACGATGGGAATCGGTATATCTTGACGTGCATCGATATCCTGTCGAAGTATGCGTGGGTGGTACCCATCCGGACGAAAACGGGGGCGAATCTCGTAGCGGCGCTCAAGGACATCTTCAAGACCGGGCGCAAACCCATGTATTTGCAAACCGACGAAGGCACGGAATTCCTCAACAGACCGTTCCAACAGTTTCTGAAAGCCCAGGTGTTTTTCTTCCATACGTACAACGAGACCAAGGCTTCCGTGGTGGAAAGGTTCAACAGGACATTCAAAGGCCGCATGTATAAATATTTCACCTATAAGAATACAAGGCGGTACATCGATGTTCTCCCGAAACTTGCGAGTGGTTACAATCGAGCCTATCACCGGAGTATAGAGAGAGCCCCCATTACCGTGACCCAACGCAATGAAGCCCAAGTCCGGCGTGTGTTGTACCCCAGGCCATCGCAGCGAACGACGAAGGCGGTGTACAAGATCGGGGACCCTGTACGGATCAGTAAAGTCAAGGGCAAGTTCGAGAAAAGTTACTTGCCCAACTGGAGCGATGAGCACTTCCTGATTAAACGGCGCCTACCCCGACAGCAGCGAGTCTATGAACTGGAAGATCTTCAAGGGGAACCGTTGCTAGGGACGTTTTACGAGACGGAATTACAGCCTGTCGTAAAACACAGCAAGACTACTACACGGTGGAGCAGATTTTGAAAACGGAACGTCGACGTGGCAAACTGTTTCATTTCGTCAAATGGCAAGGCTGGCCCAGTTCCTTCAATTCCTGGGTCGCTGCCAACCAGGTGAAACGACTATAAAGCCAGACACCACTGCCGTCATCCTTCATTCCACGTCTGACCACAGTGCTATGGACAAACAGCAGCTGCCTCTGAACACAGCGTCTCCCAAAACGCGCAAAGCGCAAGTGGGCATTGTGGTGATATTGCTAACCCTGCTGTGTGTGTTGTACGGAGGTGTGTTTTACGACGTACCCTATGTCAGCACGCTACTTAACCAACTGAGAACACCAGCCACCAGTAACACCAGTCTACAGATAGCACCAGTCAACCCCGTATCGAGCCCAGTCAGCACCACGATCACAACCCGTGTACAAGCCACATCGAGCTCCACACCAAGTATACAGCCCACACCTACAACAAGAACACCTACTACGTCTGAAAACCCACGGGATTTCATCCCTCACAGTGAACAGACAACGACGACCGACGTTATACCCACCACCATCATCACTCACAGTGAACAGACAACGACGACCGACGTTGTACCCACCACCACCACTCCAATTCACTCGTACCAAATTTACAAGAGCGGGTTACCACGACAGCGCATACAGCTCGAACCATGGACCCTCGGTGGCAGCATCCCTTTACTTGCGTCATCGCAGGACCGACGGGCTCCGGCAAAACGCACTTCGTCAGGAAGCTCCTTCAACACGCCGACAGCATGATCACCCCACCCATTGCCCGAGTCGTGTGGTGTTACGGAGAATGGCAGACAGCATATGCAGCAATGCCCCACATCACGTTCGTGGAAGGCCTACCCAACCTGGCCGATTTGGAACCCGACACCTTGGTGGTTCTGGATGATCTCATGGCGGAGACGGATGCGCGGGTCACCCAACTCTTTACCAAAGGCAGCCATCATCGACGGCTCAGCATTATCTACATTGTGCAGAATCTGTTCAGTAAAAACAAAGAACATAGGAACATCAGCTTAAATGCTCACTACCTGGTGATCTTCAAAAACCCGAGAGATACCACTCAACTGCTACACCTGGCGAGACAGATTTATCCCGCCCGCACACCGTTTGCGTTGGAAGCCTTCAAAGATGCGACAACCCCTCAGCACGGGTATATACTCTTCGACCTCAAGCAAGCCACCCCCGACCACCTTCGACTACGGACCGGCATCTTTCTCGGAGAGACCCACCGCGTGTACATGCAAAAATAATGTAAACACACCCACAGTTGCTCCCCCAGCCGTAGTATGTGTTTGATGATGGGGATAATAAAAAGAATTAATACCACAGCATGGTTGACTTTGTCTCTGTTCTCTGAGGTAGATAAAAAGAGAGGAGTTGTGAGTTCTAGCATTGGTTGTACATGATGTCTGCGCGAGTACGGAAGCACGCTCCCACGCTCCGTGTATTCAAGGCGGCCCCAACCGAGTTGGTCCGAACCATTGTGCGCGGTGCGGACCCTGACCTTGTACGCTGTCTGTGCGAGATCGGGTACAACCTGTTAAAAGGCAACGTACCACTGACTCCGGCTCAGAAGACCAAGCATAAGACCAAGCTTAAGACAGGTCTCCGAACACTAGTCCAGAAGCGAGTCTCTCAAACACAAAAGAAAAAGGTGTTACAGAATGGCGGCTTTCTCGGGGCCATCTTAGCACCGTTGGCCGCTTCTGTGTTGGGTCCAGTATTGGGTGGACTCTTCGGCCGACAATGAACCACACGAAAAAAATGGTCCTCGTCGAACCACGGTTCCTTCAAAACCTCCAATCGCCCTACCCTGTCCCATCTACAGTGAAGACCATAAACACCCTCGATGAAGAGATGCAACAGATCTTACAGAGACCGGGGTTAAGCGACGCTGAGAAAGTACAACGGTACAATGAGACGCTTCAACGGTACATGACGTTCATGAACCAATACAAAACCCTCTCTACCCCAGCACCACCACCACCACCACGTGGCACACCGCCGACCTCAGCACCGCTCCAACACCCTTACCACGGGTACCACCCACAGCCCCACAGTGGGTCGAAGACGAAGTGCTGAAGAGTGTACCTGCATCGTTCAGGAAACAAGCTGGCCTGGTATTAAAACGGATGAAACAGAATCCTAACATGACTTGAAATGATAAAGGCGAACTCCTGGTACAGAATCAGGTGGTCCCCGGGACCCACATGACGGATTTAGTGAATGACCTGATGCGTCAACGCAGGTGGCAGACAGATCTTCGAGGATGGGAGGCCTTCGCTCAAGGCTTGAAAGACATGCATGTACCACAAGAATTGGTGGGGAATCCCCAGCGCTGGGCCTTTATGCAGCGGACCCAGCAATCGCCGAGTGGCCCACTGCCTTCCTGGGAAGCCGAGTGGGAACCGGAGTCACCCCCCCCGAAACACCATCACAACGGGCACCTTTTTTCAGGCCTTTAAAAAACCACCCTTGATCAAGACACCCGACATCTCCAGAGCCGTGACCCGTAGCAAGTCACCGCGACGAACACGACGCCGGACACAACCGCCCAAGGCCTGCAACTCCTATTAAAACCAACAGCAGCAGCAGGACAGCTCAGTCGCCATGTTTTATCTCACCATACCCAGTAACAGTTCGCTGGATGTGTTTCCTGACAACACCTTGGCCAAGTACGTCACCCAGTTACCGCAACCGTTGCATTTACCTGGACGATGGGAATGTGGCCTCGTAGATATCCAATACCCTTACTCGTGGTACAACGTGCGAGCCAATGAAGTGTGGTACGAGGTGACCTACGAAGGCAAAAACACCCGACTCACCCTCCCCGAAGGCCAATACGATACCCCCAAAGAGTTCATGCAGGGGCTGACAAGACTGTTGCATTATAAGGCTCTACGGGAGGTCACGAATGTTTCAAAACCCATCAAATCCTTTCCCTTCAAGAATCACGTGGACTTCGATTACAACGCACACAACGACAAGGCACAGATCCTCTTCACCGCCAACGTGAGTGTCGTACTGAGTCCTATCCTACAGCAAATGCTGGGTCTCGCTCACGCGACCTACACGGGTCCATCCGAGGACCATGCTCAGATCCCGATGGATATGAAGTCGGGTATGTACGGACTCTACGTCTACTCGGACGTAGTCGACAACCACATCGTGGGCGATATCAACACACCTCTGTTACGGGTGGTCCCCATTAAAAAGACGTATGGAGATCAAGTCGCCCACAGTTTCAATCACATGCTCTACCTACCCGTACGACAAACCGACATCAACACTATCACGGTGGATATAAGAGATGACAGGGGACGACCGGTGGCATTCGAACGAGGAAAATTAGTGCTGACACTTCATTTTCGACAAGCACGTGCTCCCCACTTTGTATAATGAAGGTGCCTTACGAGTGCGATGCACGCAGCTATATGGACTATTATGCCCGACAGGTCGGGGGTGGTCTTCCCGTCTTTAGTGATGCACGCATGCAACGAGGACATGGGCTGATGAACTGATAGAACGTGTTTATCCTGCCGCCTACGTTCTCAACACGGACCCGATGGATCGGCCCGGTGAACATTGGGTGGCCGTGTACTTGACAGAACCACAGGGCGAATACTTTGACCCGTACGGCCTGCCACCGCTCCATCCCGATTTAACAGACTTCATGAATCAAGGCACAGAGTCGTGGTGTTGGAACAGTGAAACGTTGCAAAGCCTGACCAGTAGCGTGTGCGGACAATATTGCTTGTTTTACCTGTACCATCGATGCCGGGGCAGAACCTTATCTACCATCGTACAGATGTTTGACGAGTACCCCAAGGCCGAGGACCGCGATGTACTCGTATATGACTGGACCGCCCATAATTACAATGTACAAGCCCCGTTCTGGGCTTAAGTTCTTTCAATGTACAAGCCCCCTGTTCTGGGCTTAAATTTACAAGCCCCCTGTTCTGGGCTTCAGTTGTTTCAATGTACAAGCCCCCTGTTCTGGGCTTCAGTTGTCACGTGGTTGTTCTCACGTTGTTGTTGTTAGTTATTGTTGAATAAAAAACAAAATGAAATCTCACCAAAAAAAACGCTGTCTTGTGTGTTTTCTATATGAGCATAATGCATGATGGCTATAACAGACATGTGGGGATTCGGTCAAACTGGCCTTGAACACCGTTTTAGCCAATCAGTGGTCTAGGATGGGACCAAATGTAACCCATTAATGTCCAGAAAACAATGCAAGAGCATTGCAGTAAAATGGAGAGCCAATGAAATCAGCCTACAGACCAAGTACATGTTTTGGTCTAGGTTAAGAGCGGGCATTCCAGCACAAAAATGTTGACGATGAGTTACAGGTTACAAGAGCAACAAGTGGAGTGAAAAACACTATAGAGGTTATAGGTGCGGGAAGACATGACCGAAAAAAACCTGTCTTGTGTGTTTTCTATATGAGCATAATGCATGAAGGCTATAACAGACATGTGGGGATTCGGTGAAACTGGCTTTGAACACCGTGGAGAAAGTAGCCAATCAGTGGCCTAGGGTAATCCAAAATTCACCCGCACACTTCCGGTGATGACGCGCCCGCGTGCGGCCAGAGAACCCGCGCGCGCGCGCTGCGGCCGGGGCGGGCCGGGCCGGGACCGGGCCAGGGCCGAGGCGGGCCGGGGAAAACCCGGATGTTGAAAATCCGGACCCTACGTCTACGAGAAAATTGGAACTCTTCTGTATTCGGAGGTAGTTTTAGTGAAACCGGAAGTGACGTCTGTGCGAACAACCCACACCACCAAACCACAACCAGGGACCCATAGTGGTTGGTCAAACACACTCTCACGCATCCCCAAAATGCCTGCTTTCTATACTACGACCAGACAGCGCATGCGCAGATTATTGAACACGGACGAACGATGAATCCAGTCGGATGCTGCTTCATGAGAGCTTCAAAATAAGACCTCATACGACTTCATCGGACTCATAGTGACCCATGTCGGCGCCAAAATGTCTATTTCCATATAGTTGGTCTACTGCGCATGCGTAGAATGATGTCAGTTTACGTCACAGCCACCCATTCGGATGCTCCTTCACATATGCTTCACATTGATATCTCACTCGACTCCATCGGACCATTAGGGGCCTACCTAGACCCCAAAACGTCTATGTCCATACCCTTTTCCCACAATTCCCTGTCTGCGCATGCATAGAACGTCGAAAACGAACAACACACTAGTCCAGGCGGATGCTCCTTCACAAATGCTTCACAATGATACCTCACTCGACTCCATCGGACCATTAGTGGCCCACCTAGACCCAAAAACGTCTATTTCGATACGCTTTTCCCACAATTTCCTCTCTGCGCATGCGCAGAATGTTGACAACGGGCGAAACACTAGTCCAGGTGGATGCTCCCTCACGAATGCTTCACATTGATACCTCATACGACTCCATAGGGCCACTAGTGGCCCACCTAGACCCCAAAACGTCTATTTCCATAATCTTTGTCCACCGCGTATGCTCAGAATGACTATATTTCAACCCCACACCGAGCCCATCAGATACCCCTTCACGAATGCTTCACTTTGATACCTCACTCGACCCAATCGGTCCACTAGCGGTCCCTACAGATTGCCGAACACTCTCACGAAAACCCACGGTTTTGGGACTACTTTCGGTCCGCGGAGGCAGACCGCATCACCGCCAGATCGCATCACCGCGGAGAAATACATGCTCCCAAGGTCACGCCCCATTCACCCAGACCGGAAGTGACGTTATACCTGCGCACAACACTCCTGCGCACACCGCCCCAATACCGCCCCATTTTTTGTTCTCGCGCATGCGCAGTGACGAGCCACAGACCTTAAATCATCTTTTGTTACTACTTCCATGCCAGTGAATCCTGGGGAATATATTTGACCAAACAACAATAAGGCATTGTGGGAATAAAGCAGCTAAGTATTCTAAATCTTTCCGAATCACCTGGCATAATTGGCCGCACTCCTGGATAACCAAATCATTCGAACCGAGCTGCATGAATAAAATGGCGGGTGATGGCAGTGTTCTCGGTTTCTCATCGACCAATACAACGGTTTCAGCATTGACCAGGTCATGCCTCTTTGCCCAAACCAGTATATGCTGACCACAATTCTACCGAGCCCTTAATTCACAGTCCTGGGTTGGTTTATAGCCCGACGTTTTGGCACAGTAGGTGTGAAATGACCTGCACACCCAAATATCTATTCAAATAAATATAAAAGTTGTTTAGAATTTAACATAGTAAAGAGATTAAAGGCTTAGAAACGAATAATTGCTTTGTTGATCTGTGAATTTTCACCCTAAAATACGTCACTGAGTGAGCCATGCCGAGATTGATTGATTGATTGATTGAAATAGTAGTTTAAGGGCCGCTTCCCATACGGATTTCGCGGCCCATCAACTCAATGTTTTATTAAATTTCACGGTATATTTCTTCGTTCATTTAAGATCTTTTGCAGCGCTAGATATTAAAATAAATAATTAAATAATAAATGTCAATGAGAGAGCAGAGGGAAATATAAATACAAGTAAAGAAGAATCACTATGTACAAGTTGGAAAGTCTGTTATTGGTTAGGTTATGCTGATAAACATATGTAACCAGAGCGTCTTCAGGATTTTTCGAGGCGACTTCCCTAACGACGCCCTTGGGAACAGGATGGGTTCTTCCAGAAATCTGTGCCTGTAACAATTGCTTGGAGTGTGTATTGGGGTACAGGACGGCAGGTTTACGTCCTATATTGCATGAAAGTCAAAGGATCATATTCTGTGTTGAGGCGTCAGTTCGGTGTCATCTATGGGGTAGCGTTTCTGGTGTGGTATAGGATCGAGTATTCTGATTCTGGACGTTCTTGTTGTGCGTCGTTGTCACTCAAGGCGCTGTTGATATTCCTGTAATCTTCATCCGTCTTCTGTTTAAGGTCTTGTCCAGCCCGTCTGTGGCCTTCGGTGTGCCGTGCCTGTATCATATGAAATAGAAGGTTTGTAGTCATGCGTGTTTTCTATTGTTTCTCGATGCAATACTTTGATATATCTTTCTCCCACAACAGGCATGCCGAGATATCCTAATGTATCTGGTATATGCTGCAGATTTCCATCTCCCCCATTTCTGTAATATATTATCTGGCACCCCATTCGCCGAGGCTAGGCGGCAAGCCCCAACACGAAAGCTATGAGATTTAATGGTATCCGTGTCAAAGCCAACAAAAAAAGGCTTTGGTGAGAACTGCGCCGAACTGGTATTGTATCAGAGTTTTTCCATCTTTATGGCAAAACAGTCGTTTACCGAATCGAGGCCACATGCCTGGAAATGTTATGTTCCGTACCGGGTATACTATCGGACCCCTTGTGATATACTGTTTTAGACTCATAAAATATATACTCATATACTTTTTCAAACTCACCGTTTGCCTCTGTGTCCTCTGTGCCGTAATGGCGCTATTTTGTACGCCGTAACGCGATCTGTTCTCTGTGATGTAACGTCAGGACTCTAAATTCCATGGGAATAAGTAAACAATTAACCCTATCTGGCCTGGGCTTTTTGGGACCTGTCCTGGCCTTGGGGGGGGGGGGGGCGAAATGGCCCCCCTAATTATTTTTCTTACCCCTTGAGCTAGGGATCTGAAACTTACCACACTATACCCTTGGGCCAAGCTCTACCAGAAAATGTGAAAAAAAATCGAAGATGGTCGCTTTGATGACGTCACAGTGACGTCATCTTCAAAAACGGCATTTTTTGGTCGATTTTTCGGTCGGATTTTTCGAATTTTTTATTTATGCAGTTTCTCGGCAAAAAATGCACGATAAATTAGTAAAAAATAATGTGGTGTGAAATAAAATAGTTTTTGCCCACTTTTCAACGCGGAAAAGCAGAAATTTTGAAGAAATATGACAGAAACTTCATTTTTCTGATACCCCACGTGGCCGCCATTTTGAATTTACCCATGATCCTCTGCTCGGGGGATTATGCTAATAGGCTCAAAATGACCCCAATATGATAAACTATAAAGTCAAGTAGTTTCAGCTCTCCATTTTTATCGTTCCGGAGATAGCGCAGAAAGTTTTGTGGGGAGGGGGGGATTTCGTCCCACCCAGGTCAGGTAGGGTTAACATCCAATTGGGACTGAGAACATGCAACTCACAAGTAACATGTTATAGCACTGGGGCACAAAATTCGAAAATTCTGACCGGAAAAAAAATGGCGACCATCTTTAATTGTTTTACATTTTCTTGTACAGCTTGACCTAAAGATTTAGTGTGGTAAGTTTCAGTCCTCTAGACTTAGCGATAGCGGTACACCCCAAATCGCCCAGGCCAGATAGGGTTAAGGGGTCTATCCTGTGAACCTGACCGCCGGGAATTAATTCGCCCACTCGAAAGAATCCAAAGAATGCCAAGGAATATGCCGCCTATGGCAGACTTGATCCAGGGCTGGAGGAAGCTGTTTGAGCATATTTACAGTTATGGGGGATCAAGTATCTATATGAGGGTTAAGTCTTTTCATATCCTCTAACATTTTTACCTGCGGCATGCAGGTCTGCAAGAGGCTCGCGTTGTTACCTGCATCTTCATTTTATCCAGCCAATTTCTACGTTCCCACTTCGAATTGGTGGGAACGTAGAAATTGGCTGGATAAAATAAAGATGTGTTACCTGCGGCACGCAGGTCTACGAGAGGCTCGCGTTGATGTTCCTCTTCTTCTTCTTCTTGGTCTTCTTGTGACTCTTTGAAATACGCATGCGCTAAGAGAGTGTGATCTCTGCCACACTTTTCTTTTCAACCTCCGATCTCACATGACAACCCTGTCTTCAGGCACGTTTGAATACATTCGCAACTATATCTGGTGAAATAAATATTGCTCCGTTGATTTCCGTTATGACTTCAATTCTCTTACTGCACAAGTCCAGCTAATCCCTTAATCATCCACGAGGGTTTACCTGGACCTTTTTGGTGATTCGGATGAGTTCTCGAATCGTTGCGTCTATTACACAATCTCGTACATTTCATCCCTAGCGGTTGTTTTCAATTAGCGCGTCGGTATCTGAAGCCTGTGGTTTTCGCTTTGACAACCGCCTAAAATGTCGGTTTCCGCCTAACTTCAAAGGTAGTCTGGCCGGCGATGAAATTCAAACCAGTCAAAACTCAAACTTCCCTGCGTATTGGCCCTGACGAGCTGCTCCAGCACGCTTACTGATTGGTTCCGTTTAGTGGAAACCCCTCGAGCTATTTATATCCAGAACTGCTATCGGTAACTAACCAAGCCAGTGTATCGATCATAACACATCGATTGATACACTGGCTCGCGATGATGCTGACGTCAAGACATAGGCAACTTCAGTCGCTTAAAAGCCGTCGATCGTCACATCAGTCATTGTTTTCAGATATTACCATTTTCATTGAACAATATGTCCATGTATACACACTTTAAGATGTTTGAATTGCTTATATACCAAGGAAGATGATCCGCAACCTTGTCAGTGGTTCAGCTAATTTGCATACAGTCACAGGCGACTATCTTAGTAAGTAGAAAAATAATGTGAGGTGGCTATAAATATGTCTCTCATTAGTGCCAATTACCATGATTACTGCCATTTACTGTCGTTGACACATTGTTAGCGTGTCGTACGTCAGCCATGTTTACATCCAAAACAGCTGATCGCGAGTACTGCCGACTGCTGCCGATTGTATACGAAGTGCAGTCAATTTAGTATTCAATGGTTAGTTTTTATTATAAGCTCATGTATTTAATTTCTACGGGTGATTAGATAGTTATAGGTTTCACTAAGTGAAGAAAAAGTATATTTTTGAAATGCGAACACGTGCGTTTGTGTTCTATGAGGCTGTCACGTGATGAACGCTGTCGCCATCTTTCCATCGAAGGAAACAGGTTGTGAAAATCCTTCAGGCGAACCTTTGGCGAACCTTTTAGGTAAATATGCATTTTATTTTACTTACCACACTCTGTAAATTATGTGATATTACTGCGTAATAACCATACATTTGGCGTACGTTGTTGATAAGCCTATATTTGAGTGATAAATCGTAATTATGAGCCGCCAAAGACAAGTTTGGTCGGACATGTAGATTTGACTCGCTGTGCTGTGTAAATAGCTGTGATGCAATCGTTTGTTAGAAACTCTAGAAGATATGTATTTAGGAACACGCAGCCTGATAACAGCTGATATTACTTTTCACGCAGATGAGTTTGCTATTTCGTTACGCTATGTGAAGCCAGCTTGTTGTCATGGCGACGGCGATGCTTCGTTGTGTGTTTCGTGGGTTGTGAGCGTAGTCACAGCTCCCCAATTTCGTGGTGAGTGTTTGCAAATTGTATAAGTTAATGATTGAGATTCTTGGGATAAAATGTAGTGGTTTATTGAATGATTCGTGACAGTTATGTATTTGCAACTGTAAGCTAAAATTACTAGCGGAGCTATAGCCCGCTCTGCGGGCATATCCTTTAGAGTTATCAGAAATTGAATTAAATCTTATTGTTATAAGTTGTAATGATTCTATGTCATATAAAATTTGTAAGAGTAATTTCCCTTGACCCAACAAATGTGTTTGTGGGAATATTGGTTAGTTTTGTCAATTATTACCATTTTTCTGAATATTGTGACAGGGTAAAGAGTTAGAATTCATTGTTATTATTCAGGCATCTGTATGGAAGACTGGCCACATTGTTATAGTATGGTGGATCAGTAGTGGCTTCCTGGTAAAACTCCATTCTTGTGTTCATCTTGTGCCCTGGTCAGACAGGGGATAGTTTACCATGTGATAATTGTGTTTAGTTACTGTGCAATGTTGTTAGTAACAGTTAGCTATTCATTGTGGAATCACATCACTGTGATGATAAAGCGATTCCATCCACCCTAGTGCTAATTCGTAAATCAAATTCGTCTACTGCCATAATTTGTGTATTATATGAATTGGTAGAATGAATCGAGCCAAGAGTTGAGTAACGATTCTTGAATTATCGCACTGCGTTTATTACTTAAAACGTACATGTAATAGTTTCACAAATGTTGAATTTCACCGTTGGTCAATTATTGATCGTTAACAATTTATTAATTCCTAGTTGACACGAACATTTGTTCATCAATTTCATCTGTGTTCACATAAAATGTATGGTGCTCTGTAGTTGCCTCTGTGCACAACTTGTGAACTGTCATTTCCTCATCTATGACTTGATGGTGCTGTTTAGAAGCCTTTTATGCAATATATAATCCCTAATATCAAAGCCATGTTATATCAGGATAGAGATTATGTGGACATACTTAATTTGTAATAAGCCTGGTGTTTGATAAATATTCCCAGTTACATACAGGCTGTTTCTCACATAGACCAGTGGTATTGCATATAATTTATTGTTTCATACAGAGTGTGTCACATAGCTATTGAATTGAAGAGTTCTAACATGATGACTCTTGTGTTCGAGACGCAATCGTTGTTTCACACAAGATATTTCTCACACGTTACGTATTTTTGTATCTTTCTCAGGATCAGTTACCCGATCAGTTACCCTCCCGGGTAAACACTGTACGCATGGGTTTTGAGTTGATGAGCAATACAAAGCAAGTCTTCACCACCATCCTGAGTTGTGTTGTTTTCTGTTGCTAAATTCTACCCCCCGCCACATTTTGCTGTCAGAAGTGGGATGCGTACAATCTACCCCCTGTCTGTGTGTTCCGTGTGCCGGTCTGGCTGGATGTGGACATCAGTGCTGGAACTTGTGGACTATTTGGACTCTTTTTCCGTGTGTGTCGTCTGCTGTGAAGTAAGGTAGTTTCGTTGAACATTGGGATGCATAGATGAACTGCGATCCAGAATTGATTGATTTGTAAGTCTAATATTATATTGGTCGGATTGATTGTAATTTTATGCTGCATGTTATATTGTACAGATCACATTGTTAAACTAGTGTTTCCCACGTTGTCATAAGCAACTACAACTTATATTATGCAATTTTAGAGAGGTGGTTATTTTAGCGATTTACTGTCTCACTCCCCACCCCGTTATTGTCATGGCAACCATTGAAGAAACACGCGAGGCATTGCGAGACGCACTTGCCGAGATAGAAAGAGAGAAATTGCAGCATGAACTTTCAAAAAAAGAGGCCGCTGAGGCAAAAGCAGAAGCTCCCCTTTTACATGAGAAACTTGCCAGAGGTGATGCTACTCCTACCCCAGCAGATGAACGTCTCGTATACGTGTCATCAGCACGTAAGCTTGATAGATTTCGCGACAAACCGGATAGAGCTTCTGAGCCGACTATCCAAGAATGGGTGGCAGATGTTCGTGGTCAGCTGGCGACAAGGAAGTTAAATCGCAGACAGCAAGCTGCATTTGTCGTGGAACATTTGTCTGGTAAAGCACGTCAGGAAGTCCTGGGTCGGGGGGATGATATAGTTTGCAATGCTGAAAAGGTGTTTGGCGTTCTTCTCAAGGTTTTCGGTGATGGCAACACGTTGCCTCAACTTCAGCAGAAGTTCTTTGCCTACCAACAGCAGGAAGGTGAAGATTTATTAACTTGTTCCCTTACACTGGTGGAACTTTATGACAGGATCATGCTTTTAGATCCATCTTTTAAGGACTGTCTTAAAAGCACGCTCAAGGGACGATTAGCTGAAGCTGTGCGCGATGAGAGTTTGTGTCGTGAAATTCGTCGCTTGAACATAGAGTCAGCTGAATTAGACTACTTTGAGATGCGCGATAGAGCACAACAGTGGCTAGGTGCGACTGGGAAGAAGCAGCTAGTCAAAGCAAAGGAAATAACATTCCAGGAGATCACCAGCAGTGATGATGATCTGTTAACTGAGGTGAAGAAGCAAGGACAACAACTTGCCTCTCAACAGCAACAAATTGAGAAGTTACTACAAGAACTTCAAGCAAACAAACGGGGTGCAGCCAGACAAAACCAACCATACCGAGCTCGGAGCAACATCCCGCGACGATGTTGGGAGTGTGGTTTGGCGGATCACATGAGGAGAGACTGCCCTACATACAATCGTGACCGAACACAATTGGATGTCACAACCGGCGAAGCGTTAAACTAGAGACACCCGTCATGAAGAGCCACATTTCGAGTGAAATGCGGACTGAAGGCTCGATATTGTCGAAAGCTGTAGGAAAATGTCCTGAAGTGTTGGTGAAGCTTGGTCGTAGTGAGATGCGGTGTTTGTTAGACACCGGAGCACAGATTTCGACAGTCACCGAATCGTTTTTTAAGGAAAATCTTATTCAAGAGGGAGACCTCTAGGACGTATCAGCTTTTATCCATATCTCTGGAGCACAGGGACTGCATATTCCCTATTTGGGTTATATTGAGCTTGATGTGACCGCACTCGGTACAACGTTTCAACGGATGGGATTTTTGGTGGTACGTGACCCTTTAGATACGCCTATTGCTGCACGTAAGAAGGACTGTCCGGGTGTTTTTGGTAGCAATATTTTTAATTGTATATTTGAAACATTGAAAGAATCTGATGGACCAAATTTCTTGCAAAAACTGGTGCAAGAATCTCAGTCTACATGGGCAAATGTGCTTGCCCTCCACAGTGAAATGTCAGTGACTGACGCTGATGAGTGTAAAGACACTTTGTACAGGGTTCGGGTTGCAGGGAGAAAACCTGTTAGGATTCCAAGTCGGACTATTGTAGTAGTGGATGGGACAACAAGAGCTGCCAAGCGAGGATGCAAGTATGAGGCCCTACTTGAACATTCAGAATCACATGTTGGCCCACTCCCCAGAGGGTTGGCGCTGGGTCCTGCATATGTTGCTGTTGGCCATTTTGGCCGTGTACCTGTACAAATAGCCAATTTCGGCGATTCAGATGTTTACCTACAGCCTAGAACTATGATCGGTGTGCTGAGGAACTGTGATGTAGATCCTGAAATTCAAGTTGATCAAGTCAATGACTGTGAAGTAGTAATCAATGAAATATCTGCCGAATGTAGAACATCTACACTCGCACAAGAAGTGATCTCTAAGGTGAACTTTGGAGGAGGATTGGATGCAGATCAGCAACAGCAAGTAGAAGCTCTTCTTTCCAAACATTCCGAGATATTTAGTGCTTCGGAAGATGACATTGGGTGCTGTAGTGAGGTGACTCATCGTATCCTGTTAGAGGATAATGTTCCGGTTCCAGTACCCCATCGGCGTATTCCCCCTCAACAATGGGGAGAGGTACGTGACTATTTGAAGGCAGCATTGAACAAAGGAGTCATCAGGGAATCGACGAGTCCTTTTGCGTCTCCAGTCGTCTTAGTCCGGAAAAAGGACAACAGTTTACGTCTGTGTGTAGATTACCGCGCTCTGAACCGGAAGACCGTAAGGATGCATATCCACTCCCTAGGATAGAGGAGGCTCTACAGGTGTTACGGGGAGCGAAGTATTTCTGTAGCCTTGACTTAGTACATGGTTTTCACCAAGTACCAGTTGCACCAGAGGATGTTGAGAAGACCGGTTTTAGAGTCGGAACCGGGGGTTATTTGAGTTTTTACGTGTGCCATTCGGATTATGTAACGCGCCAGCGACATTCATGCGTCTCATGGACAAGGTACTCGGTGATGAAAACTTTCAAACAGTCCTAATTTACCTGGATGACATACTGGTTTTTGGTACGACCTTTGAAGAAACCCTCTGGAAGTAGGCTGGATATGGTTTTGACGCGGCTGACAAAATATAATCTCAAAGTGAAACCCAAGAAGTGTCACCTATTTAAGGAGAAACTGCGCTACCTTGGTCATATCATCGAGGAAGAAGGTATCTCACCGGATCCGGAGAAAACAAATGCTGTACGAGATTGGAAGATTCCTACAATAGAGTCGGAACTCCGTGGGTTCTTGGGCCTAGCTGGTTATTACC
Source organism: Hanleya hanleyi (assembly GCA_036873755.1). Lineage (NCBI taxonomy): Eukaryota > Metazoa > Mollusca > Polyplacophora > Lepidopleurida > Hanleyidae > Hanleya > Hanleya hanleyi. The sequence goes on from JAVTVY010024577.1 coordinate 41,389, forward strand.
GTCGTTTTGTTCCGGAATATGCCAAAGTAGCTGCACCTCTCCATGCACTGCTCACTGGAGTCAAGACCAAGAGAAGAGGCAAAGCTAAAAGGAAAACAGAAATCAAAGACCCAAGACCTTTCATGGAGCGCTGGACTGATGAATGTATGCTAGCATTCAACGAGCTAAAAGCCAGGTTGTGCAGTCCACCCGTACTAGGCCACCCCGACTTCAGTGTGCCCTTCATCTTAGAGATCGACGCTAGCTTGCTGGGCTTGGGTGCAGTTCTCTCTCAACGACAAGGAAACCAGACAGTCGTCATAGCCTATGGTAGCAGAGGTCTCCGGAACAATGAAAAAGCAATGAAAAACTACAGCAGCCGCAAACTGGAGCTGCTGGCTCTTAAATGGGCTGTCACAGAAAAATTCCGGGACATGCTTTTGGGCGCAGAGTTCATTATCTTCACTGACAACAATCCTCTCAGCTATTTAAACACAACAGCTAAGCTTGGCGCCACAGAGTCAAGGTGGGCTGCGGAACTCGCTCGGTACCAGTTTACAATTAAGTATCGCTCTGGGAGAAGCAACAGGAATGCTGATGCATTAAGCAGAAAAGTGGAGCACTCTGAAGCATGCCAGTTGGAGGAACTTGTTACCAGCCCTCCCCTGTTGCAAATGTCGACCCAAGTTCCGGCTGAAATTGGAAAGCAGTTCCGCGAGGCTACAGCTGAGGTATGGCTTGAGGAAGTTCAGACGCGTTCGGAGCAGACAGCCCCTGTGTGTGTTTCAGCTTTCCCTACGATAGTGGCGTCTGAGATGGACAAACTCCAGCGTTCTGATCCAACTATTAACCGACTCCGTTATTACTGGGACAAACAACGTCAACCTACTCCTGCCGAGCTAAACAAGGAACCGAAGTCAGTGCGGAAACTTCTCGGGTCATGGAGCCGTGTTGTGGTGAAGTCGGGTATCCTTTATCGTAAGTGCAACATCCGTGGTAAAGTGGTGCACCAGCTGATCTTACCTTTATCCTTAAGAAAGCAAGTGTTGACAGAAGTTCACGACAAGTCTGGACATCAGGGCGCTGATCGCACATATGGACTTCTGCAGATGAGGTGCTACTGGATAGGGATGGAGGCAGATGTGCGAAACCATTGCAGTACTTGTTCGAGATGTGCAATGTCCAAGTTCGGCAAAAGTGTTACACCTACGCTGGGATCTCTTATTGCAAAGAAGCCATTGGAAGTGCTTGCAATTGATTACACGGTTCACGAGAAATCCTGTGGCATGGAAAATGTCCTAGTCATGACTGATGTATTTACAAAATATACTCAGGCAGTAGCCACTGTCGACCAAAAGGCAACCACAGTAGCGAGAGTGCTGGTTAAGGATTGGTTTGTGAGGTTCGGCGTACCCTTGCGTATACATAGTGATAGAGGTCGAAACTTCGAAGCAGATGTTATCCGAGAGCTTTGTTCAATATATGATGTCTCTAGAAGCAAAACTACCCCATATCATCCCCAGGGAAATGGCTCCTGCGAGCGTTTCAATAGGACCATGCATGATCTCCTCAGATCCTTGCCTCCAGCAAAGAAACGAGTGTGGCCCAAATACCTGGCCGAGGTAGTGTACGCTTATAATTGCACTCCCCATGCATCAACCAGCTACTCCCCATACTACCTCTTTTTCGGACGAGATCCTAGACTTCCTGTAGATAACTTGTTGGGACTTAATGAAGGCGAGGAGTACGACAGTGTTGGTGACTGGGTCACAGATCATTATCTTCGTCTGAAAGAGGCTTTCCATTTGGCTTCATCAAAGACGGAAAAGGAGGCACTGAGACGCCAGAAGTTACACGATCGACGGGCACAGGAGACCAGCCTGCCCATTGGTGCTCGGGTCTTCGTACGTGACAGAAGTTACCGGGATCGACATAAAATCCAAGATGTGTGGTGCCACACTCCCCATCGCATCATAGGACGCCCGAACCCAGATGGACACGTGTATGTAGTCGAACCCCTTCATGGTGATACAGCTTCAAAAACTCTGCAGAGGACCGACCTCCTGGATGCAAGGGACCTTGTCAGTGACTTACATGTACCAACTGTTAAACCGGACTCGTGCAAGAAGTCAGATCCACCAGAGCCTGATACAGTACCAGATGATGATACCGTAGATGATTCAGGCTACGCTATCTTCATATCTCAGGGAGTGGATTCTGGAGAGCAAGATAACATGGTTACAGTCATTCCACCAGAAAACTTACCTTCGGATTCCGGACCGCCAGATGAAGTGAGTGCTACCGACACAGCAGGGAAGTCTTGTACCCCGCTCATGAGTGATATGGCAGACTTGCCTACTACTGTGCAGGACGATGATGATCTTGTGCCAGATACAGAGGAACAGCATGAACTGCCCCGAAGGACAACTAGGTCAACAGCAGGCCAGCATAGGAATGTGTATCATGAACCTAGGTCAGCTCAGTTAGAGGAGTCGCATTGTGTAGAGACAATAGATGCGAAGATCCTTGCAGATGTTAGTCAGACCCAACTTTTGTTGATGCGGATGCTGTCCAAGATGAATCCGCAATAGATATTTTGTTAGAATGTCTTACTGACAGTTGTCATTATATAGTCGTTTGTCGAGGCACCAAACTCACAGCAGGGAAGTGTGTGAGGTGCCTATAAATATGTCTCTCATTAGTGCCAATTACCATGATTACTGCCATTTACTGTCGTTGACACATTGTTAGCGTGTCGTACGTCAGCCATGTTTACATCCAAAACAGCTGATCGCGAGTACTGCCGACTGCTGCCGATTGTATACGAAGTGCAGTCGATTTGGTATTCAGTGGTTAGTTTTTATTATAAGCTCATGTATTTAATTTCTACGGGTGATTAGATAGTTATAGGTTTCACTAAGTGAAGAAAAAGTATATTTTTGAAATGCGAACACGTGCGTTTGTGTTCTATGAGGCTGTCACGTGATGAACGCTGTCGCCATCTTTCCATCGAAGGAAACAGGTTGTGAAAATCCTTCAGGCGAACCTTTGGCGAACCTTTTAGGTAAATATGCATTTTATTTTACTTACCACACTCTGTAAATTATGTGATATTACTGCGTAATAACCATACATTTGGCGTACGTTGTTGATAAGCCTATATTTGAGTGATAAATCGTAATTATGAGCCGCCAAAGACAAGTTTGGTCGGACATGTAGATTTGACTCGCTGTGCTGTGTAAATAGCTCTGATGCAATCGTTTGTTAGAAACTCTTGAAGATATGTATTTAGGAACACGCAGCCTGATAACAGCTAATAGTTCCAGGAGTTATTGGTTAAAAACTTATAGCTGATATTACACGCAGATGAGTTTGCTATTTCGTTACGCTATGTGAAGCCAGCTTGTTGTCATGGCGACGGCGATGCTTCGTTGTGTGTTTCGTGGGTTGTGAGCGTAGTCACAGCTCCCCAATTTCGTGGTGAGTGTTTGCAAATTGTATAAGTTAATGATTGAGATTCTTGGGATAAAATGTAATGGTTTATTGAATGATTCGTGACAGTTATGTATTTGCAACTGTAAGCTAAAATTACTAGCGGAGCTATAGCCCGCTCTGCGGGCATATCCTTTAGAGTTATCAGAAATTGAATTAAATCTTATTGTTATAAGTTTTAATGATTCTATGTCATATAAAATTTGTAAGAGTAATTTCCCTTGACCCAACAAATGTGTTTGTGGGAATATTGGTTAGTTTTGTCAATTATTACCATTTTTCTGAATATTGTGACAGGGTAAAGAGCTAGAATTCATTGTTATTATTCAGGCATCTGTATGGAAGACTGGCCACATTGTTATAGTCAGGCATCTGTATGGAAGACTGGCCACATTGTTATAGTATGGTGGATCAGTAGTGGCTTCCTGGTAAAACTCCATTCTTGTGTTCATCTTGTGCCCTGGTCAGACAGGGGTAAGTTTACCATGTGATAATTGTGTTTAGTTACTGTGCAATGTTGTTAGTAACAGTTAGCTATTCATTGTGGAATTACATCACTGTGATGATAAAGCGATTCCATCCACCCTAGTGCTAATTCGTAAATCAAATTCGTCTACTGCCATAATTTGTGTATTATATGAATTGGTAGAATGAATCGAGCCAAGAGTTGAGTAACGATTCTTGAATTATCGCACTGCGTTTATTACTTAAAACGCACATGTAATAGGTCCACAAATGTTGAATTTCACCGTTGGTCAATTATTGATCGTTAACAATTTATTAATTCCTAGTTGACACGAACATTTGTTCATCAATTTCATCTGTGTTCACATAAAATGTATGGTGCTCTGTAGTTGCCTCTTTGCACAACTTGTGAACTGTCATTTCCTCATCTATGACTTGATGGTGCTGTTTAGAAGCCTTTTATGCAATATATAATCTCTAATATCAAAGCCATGTTATATCAGGATAGAGATTATGTGGACATACTTAATTTGTAATAAGCCTGGTGTTTGATAAATATTCCCAGTTACATACAGGATGTTTCTCACATAGACCAGTGGTATTGCATATAATTTATTGTTTCATACAGAGTGTGTCACATAGCTATTGAATTGAAGAGTCCTAACATGATGACTCTTGTGTTCGAGATGTAATCGTTGTTTCACACAAGATATTTCTCACACGTTACGTATTTTTGTATCTTTCTCAGGATCAGTTACCCGATCAGTTACCCTCCCGGGTAAACACTGTACGCATGGGTTTTGAGTTGATGAGCAATACAAAGCAAGTCTTCACCACCATCCTGAGTTGTGTTGTTTTCTGTTGCTAAATTCTACCCCCCGCCATAATAAGTTCACTACTTCCAGCAATCATTTTATCTACCCAATCTGGATAATTCACAAATTGGTGAAGAAGTAGACAAATAACGCATTGTCATTGTGACGAACACTGAATAATACTTGGTATCAAATCGTAGATCATGCATCATAAAAACAAACGCAACAATTACGTTTCAGAAGTAAGGGGAACAACTCACCAACTTAATGTTCCCGTCTTCTTCTTCCCGTTAAAGATCCTTGAATTGCTTATATACCAAGGAAGATGAGCCGCAACCTTGTCAGTGGTTCAGCTAATTTGCATACAGTCACAGGCGACTATCTTAATAAGTAGAAAAATAAGTTCGCTACTTCCAGCAATCATTTTATCTACCCAATCTGGATAATTCACAAATTGGTGAAGAAGTAGACAAACAACGCATTGTCATTGCGACGAACATTGAATAATACTTGGTATCAAATCGTAGACCATGCATCATAAAAACAAACGCAACAATTACGTTTCAGCAGTAAGGGGAACAACTCACCAACCTAATGTTCCCGTCTTCTTCCTCCCGTTAAAGATCCTTGAATTGCTTATATACCAAGGAAGATGAGCCGCAACCTTGTCAGTGGTTCAGCTAATTTGCATACAGTCACAGGCGACTATCTTAGTAAGTAGAAAAACAAGTTCGCTACTTCCAGCAATCATTTTATCTACCCAATCTGGATAATTCACAAATTGGTGAAGAAGTAGACGAATAACGCATTGTCATTGTGACGAACATTGAATAATACTTGGTATCAAATCGTAGATCATGCATCATAAAAACAAACGCAACAATTACGTTTCAGAAGTAAGGGGAACAACTCACCAACTTAATGTTCCCGTCTTCTTCTTCCCGTTAAAGATCCTTGAATTGCTTATATACCAAGGAAGATGAGCCGCAACCTTGTCAGTGGTTCAGCTAATTAGCATACAGTCACAGGCGACTATCTTAATAAGTAGAAAAATAAGTTCGCTACTTCCAGCAATCATTTTATCTACCCAATCTGGATAATTCACAAATTGGTGAAGAAGTAGACAAATAACGCATTGTCATTGTGACGAACATTGAATAATACTTGGTATCAAATCGTAGACCATGCATCATAAAAACAAACGCAACAATTACGTTTCAGAAGTAAGGGGAACAACTCACCAACTTAATGTTCCCGTGTTCTTCTTCCCGTAAAAGATCCTTGAATTGCTTATATACCAAGGAAGATGAGCCGCAACCTTGTCAGTGGTTCAGCTAATTTGCATACAGTCACAGGCGACTATCTTAGTAAGTAGAAAAATAAGTTCACTACTTCCAGCAATCATTTTATCTACCCAATCTGAATAATTCACAAATTGGTGAAGAAGTAGACAAATAACGCATTGTCATTTTGACGAACATTGAATAATACTTGGACCAAATCGTAGATCATGCATCATAAAAACAAACGCAACAATTACGTTTCAGAAGTAAGGGGAACAACTCACCAACTTAATGTTCCCGTCTTCTTCTTCCCGTTGAGATCCTTGAATTGCTTATATACCAAGGAAGATGAGCCGCAACCTTGTCAGTGGTTCAGCTAATTTGCATACAGTCACAGGCGACTATCTTAGTAAGTACAAACATAAGTACTACTTACGTTTCAGAAGTAAGGGGAACAACTCACCAACTTAATGTTCCCGTGTTCTTCTTCCCGTTAAAGATCCTTGAATTGCTTATATACCAAGGAAGATGAGCCGCAACCTTGTCAGTGGTTCAGCTAATTTGCATACATTCACAGGCGACTATCTTAGTAAGTAGAAAAATAAGTTCACTACTTCTAGTAATCATTGTATCTACCTAATCTAGATAATTCACAAATTGGTGAAGAAGTATAGACAATTAACGCATTGTCATTATGACTACCATTGAATAATACTTGGTATCAAATTATAGATGATGTATCATAAAAACAAACGCAACAATTACGTTTCAGAAGTAAGGGAACAACTCGCCAACTTTCGCCGAATAAAGATGTTTAACTTATAGAAATGACAACTTGGTATGATGTTTAACTTTACCCCAAACGTTTCGCATATATGGAAATATGTTTTGAAAGGAAGAATAACTTAACCCTTTGTGGGAATCGAAACAATGACCCTTCAATTCATGGAGTTGCAGTAATTACTGTCTTAGATATACCGACTCATTGATGTACTCAAAACTGACTTGATGCGCAACTGGTTTTTTAATACAGAAATGACTATTTAGTATTTAATGAGCCAGACAACCCTATGAGCGAACAATACATCATAGTTGTGCAGTTATATTGTGCACTTTCGGTTACAAGCATGAAATTTGGCACATAGCTATTTTGAATGATCCTCTTTCGGAACACAGTCTCTCTATCCTCATTCTCGGAAGCCACGGCCTTGCTTCTCTGGTATTGATGTTCCCGTCCTCTTCCGCACTCAGAATCCCTTTAGATTAGCATTAATCACTCCCGTAAATTCAATACTTATGTATATCAGCAGACAATGGGCAGAAACATATTGCATTTGACACCATTCTGTCAAGTCAGAGCTCATTTCTGCTAGAATTTACTGATTCTACACTTCACAATTAACGTTACTTTGTCAATCAGTTTTACGAATGGAATTACGTCATATATTAGCAGATACTGACCATAAAAGCGATCAATTTGACCTCGTTGTCAAAAGTTAGGGCCTTGATTTCCTTCAGGGGATTTTGAATTTGATTTTGATACTTAGATACCTTTCATATTGACTTGGCAGTCATTTTCGCGAATGCAATAATTTGATGTACCAAAAGATAATAATGAGAATTCGACATCATTCTCTTACACACAGACCTTGTTTATTGAACTAGCCCTGAAATTTCGCACTTTAATCACCTTCGGAATGACTTAATGACAAACATATTCGCGAATTGATTATAGGGAGATATCCATACATACTGACAAGAAATGTTTCTTATTTGCAGAATTTGATTTTTAAAAAAAGAAATTAATAAAATTTGCAACCCACGAAAAGGCTTGGCCGAACATGTCGGATGAGATGATATCTCCTAAGGATGAAATAGTTAATCATTTATATAGAAGGAGCAAACCATGCCTTGGTAATGACTTGCTGCATAGAAAAGAGTGTCAAGGTATTTAGTTTGCACATGATAACACACATAAATGCAGAAACTTAATTAATTATTCTAATCGAATATAAAGGCTGCCACAGGCCTCAATTTGAATAGTGAAAAGTGTCATTATGCCTCTTTGGACAGTTCGATAACGCCTTCAACCCCATTCCATAGTTTCACAGACTAAAGTGATAGACCTGATAATAAATTCATTGAAAATTAACTTTGAAGGAAATATAAATTTTCCATTTTGCTCGGCAAAGTAAGCGAGAAGGGAGACTGAAGAGCGTAGATTTTCGCGCTATGACTAAATGCTTGAAATTTGTTTGGATTATCCAAATATTTGAAGGCCTTTTTGATTTGCAAAAATCAACATTGCCAAAGCGATCATTGTAACTTCGTCTGTCAATTCCGTATAGACGGCACGGACCAGTCAAACTCGTCGGATTTTGAACGGGGAAAGTGAATAAAAATATATGGTATCAGACCTATTAGGCAATCCCAACAACTGTGGGTTAGAAGTTGAAAATTATTTCCCTTGGCATGAAAACACTGACAGATGGCGCTTTTTTTTCTACAATTACCACTACCTCCGCTGATAAATCTTTCACTGTATTATTGCCACTGCCGCAGGTTTTGACTACAATGTAGTCATTTCTCCCTTGTTCGGATTACGAAAGACTAACTATGGTCCTCCAACCCTAACCATACTAACACTTTATGCTGATAACTAATCCCCGATATATAAGAGGATACAGTGGACGGAGCTTTACATTTAGAAGACATGTTCCCTATATATAAAGACAAATGTTCTACTGGTACAGGCCAAATATCGCCTAAATTACATTTATCCCTGTACTGGAGAGCGGAGAGCATTTGAATATGCAACCTTCGTGTTTTCTGATAGTCCTGCATCAATTAATCGATGAGCTGCGTCTCGAATATCCGCCAAAGCTCTGTTGGTATCATGGTAGGCATTCGATCCGCATTGGGGGCGAGCTTCCGGAAATTTTCTCGCTGTAAACGTGAAGTTTCATCAGCAATCAAAATTTTTGAACCAGAAATATGCCCTGCTTTTTAAACAAGAGGTTTATACGCAAGCATTTACGCGTGAATTGCCGCAGCAGCATCATGACTTTGTCAGACTTCGATGTGAGCGTATTGTCGATGCTCACAACGGCCTGGTTATCAGATCTGAAAAGAACCTATTTATTACTAAGCTCGTCACCCCAGATGTGAATCGCTACGAGAATAGGGAGGAATTCCAAAACTGTGATATCTGTTAAAACCCCGCTCAGTACCCACTCGTCGGGCCACACCACATACGTCCATTTACAATGCACCGAAACCCGCTTTTCCACACCAACAGCACTGTCCGTAAAGAGATGGATGACAGTATTAGATAAGACAGAAAGTTGAAGTTACTGAAAAATTCCAAACCAAATTTTCAAATTTTCTTTATGTGTGATTCTGATATAATGACGAGGTTTGTTGATATGACGGGTAGTATCAATCAAACGCTTAAGGAATGGGCGGCCAAGTGATATGGCTCGAATTCAAAGAGCCAATTAATGACTGAACTCTGTCTAATATGGCTTTCTTAGCTTGATTAGTCTCTAGAATAAGCCGTCTGAGCTCTAAAATTCTGACAATCATCTCGTTTATATCAATTTCCAGACCTAAGAAAGGGATTTGCGTACACAGGCCCTCTGTTTTTTCCTACGAAGTATAGGCTCTCATTTGCAAATTGTCCGGTAATGAGTGCGTGAGTGGGTGAGTCAGTGAGTCCATCCGAATCCTTTCGTCCGCAAAATAAGGAGAACCGTTGACATTAGAACCTTGATTTTTGGCATGAACGTGCATTAGGGGACTGTTACCAGCAAGTTCTGAGCTGACCTACTTTTGATGAAAATTTTCTTAGACGCCCAAATCAACTAGGTGACCTGTAACATTACGCATGGACCACCAAGTCATCTTCCACACCCTACTTCTTAGGTCCTATGACGTTAGTCACACTACTCATGTTTCATCAGCGACTGGTATACCTAAAAACTCGCATATCGCGAGGAATGTATCCAGTGAAATTTTGCGCTTACAATGTAGCTGTATCTTTATGACCGCCTACCAGAAAGTCTTCTAAGTTATGGATAACAAATGGATAACTCTGTTGTTTAACAGTCCACTCCAAAAAGGTTGAAAATTTCTCAAATGTGGCACAGGGTATGCTACAGCTCATTGACAAAATTCAACCGAAAAAATACCCCCCTCCCCAAATTTTAATCCAAGAAGGTCAAAATCACCGGGCCAATCTGGAAGCAGTCTGAAAGCTGAAAGATGTCAGTTTTTTGCTACCCCTGCTGTTGTACCATTTCTATAGCTTTATCAAACTTTGCATAGGTCACAGAACATTCCCGAGACTCAATAAAATCGTTCCCAGAAAGTCCATCCGGATATGACAGATGATGGAGCAGGTGAAATCCTGGTGATTTCTTTGGTACAATTTCTAACGGTGAAATCATTAGTGTAGGTATAGGTATGGTATCAAAAGGATCTGCTACCCTCCCGCATTTAATCTCTTTCAGAATGTTTTGTTCGACGATGCATGGATTTTCCTTTGCCGATTTCAAATTGTTTGCATCTCGTGGAGTGTGTGAGCCGGAATATTTCAAAGGAAAATCAAATCGAAAACATGAAAGAAGCTATGCAGCAATACCTTGATCGGGGTGGGTCTGTAACATACTATTGAGACGATTGATCTGAATGGGAGACTTGCCTAAATTGACTAGCTCGAGGGTGTCTGCCTCTTCTTGGGGACTGCAGGGGGGGGGGGGGGGACTGTGGCAGTTTATTGCTGCCATAAATATTGCATGTCCCCCAAAACATTTTGGCTTTCAAAAGTAAGGCAATATTGATAAAGTCGTGCCTCCATATCTTCTCTTTCAAAGCAATGGGGACGTGGCTGTCCAGGTCATCAGACCCACTATATTAAGCTGGGTGTGTCCCCCCCCTCCCTCCGCCCACCCAGAAGCAGTTGATATTACCGTGATATTAATGGGCGTATAGCAAAAAGAACAACTGTCCCTGGGAGATTTGCAAGAGGTGACAAATTCAAACCACTCTCAAAAATTACGGTATCCGCCCTGGAAGGCACAAAATCGCCCCCCTACACTGTTACTCTGGTGATCAGGTTGTGAACTTCCACTCTCGGCATCCGTTGTCCTTGTCTCCGACCCAGCAGCCTGATATTGCACGGATGGTCGACCCCCCTCTTCAGAATCATGTCTTGCCAATTTGGCGCCCCACGGTCGCGACTTGTCCCCCTCCGCTTGTAACCCGGACCACGAGACATGGCAGCACTGTAGGCCTAACTGGATCAGCACACAATCTGCGAAACGTGAGTTTATAGTCAAATATCACGTCTCAACCCTGCAACATTCACCTACGGCTATTCATCTAATTTGTACATCTTTTTATCTTAAACAATACAAACAAACTTTGCTGAAAACCCGAAATTATTCTAAAAATACGGAAAAGAAATAAAGTGTGCTTGTGTCCAGCAAAATCCGGTCGAGAAAGGTCGGATAAATTATTGAACCCCCGTATAGGCGTGATTGGCTGTACTGGGCAATAACTAATTGATAATTTCCATCCACGCAGAAAGAACATGATGATTTCACCAATGTACACTGACATGGGGGATAACTCTCATTGTCAAATTTCTCACCAAACACAAGTCCAATACAGAATAAAGGAGTTTATCTTTTAAGGACATACCGTATGTCGTGGTGTAGTGGATACGCACGTTAGATCACAAGCGCCTCGAATTTTTCTTTTATCGAGTTCGAACCCCAGGAGGGCAACATGTGTGACGTCGACAAGTTATTTCAATCTTTCTCATTTTCGTAAAAAGTAAAATTGCATTCAGTAGATCTGAAATAAGATTTTAGGCTATCGATATGAGCCAATAATAAATATAATATATATTATAAAATAAATATTGTTTAGCGATGACACGATACCGTGTGGACATTACAGGCCAGTCAAACGTTGAAATCGAACGATCAGTCGCTACCTGTTTCAACGGCAATATATTCGCCTAAATTGTGTATTTATTCTCCAATATGTGCATGTAAAATCGACTGCAACGTGGTAAAATAATAACGCCTTGGTACCGAATATATGTGAAGCTATCATGGTTCACCGTAACATTCAGTCCGTTGATTGACAGTTGCCGCCGACGACAAGTTGTACATTGCATTGTGATTGACAGATAGAGAGAAGAAATGTACATTCCTATGAGTCGGCTGGCTGTGGGCAAAAACCCCGCCTTACAATATCATCTCCTTTTTCGAATCATATCGCATGCTGATAGCAAAATACGAACGTAGCGTGCAAGATTTATGGCGGTACGTTTCGTAACTTGTGTCTAATTCCGCTTATCCCGGGGCTAGGGCCGCATGACCCTATGTATTTCAAGGTCCTCATAGTGTTATTATGGACAGTCACAATATGCAGGTTTGGATAAGTAGTAGGGTAAAAAGAGGATTCCGTCATCACATGTCAAATGCAGAGAGGGTATAGGGTAAAGGTGACGCCAATCGATCGCGCGAACTTTTAACCTCGTAACATTTTGACCTTCTTTGTCCCTCTGTTTATCTGATCTTTTATCTGCGGTATTGTAGATATCTATTGTACGAAATGAGTTGTCTATTGTTACACCTGTAAGCTGTAACGTATCCGCCAAAGTCTATAGCGAGAATAATTCTGCCTATGTTGGCGTTTATATATCAATTATTTTTATAAAACAAATTTATGAGCTTCCCGAGCTAGCGTATCTAATTCCGCTTAAGCCGGTGCTAGGGGCCGTGTGGATACTTCATGGCCTCCACATGAACAATTGCAATAAAAGCGCGGCTGAGATACTAAGGTTACGTAGGAGAATCTATCATATTTTCGGATTTGAATGTTAGGTGGAGAGGGATGCTTTCCTGTAGAGGGTTGCTTTTTAGTCGCCAGACGTCAATTTTTCCCATCCTCTTGCATATCGCTCCGATTTTCAATATATAACACGTATGAGCTAACTCGGGAACATATTGTTCCACGCAGACATAATCCATGTTTTAACGTGGCACCGGTTGGGTGTACCTTTGATACGAACCGATGCATTTCTATTGTTGGTCGGTTTGGTCCGATGGTCCATTAAAACAAGGCTTTGCCCGTCGAGGGAAAGCACGAAAGACACAGCGTATAGGAGTGACAGATTTCCATTCATTTTTTTTTTTTATAATTTATATTTTATTTGATTTTCATACGTAGGTCATACACACTGTACATAGCATAATCTATCGTACTACACAAAGATATTTGAACTTATAATTGAAATTCATATCATACAACTGAACAATCGTCATTACTCTCTGATTTATCTACATTGACAACAGCAACAACATCTATACGGGTCTAAACAGTAAATGTAGCGTTGACCAATACTGGTCAAACCTGCGCCATTCGCAGTTCTTGTACTGTATGCATTTGTCGGTTTCGTACGCTAATTTTAAGGCGTTTTGAACACTTTTCAGACAAGGGATTTTTTTAACTACTTTCATTTTATATATAGAAAATTTAATAATAGAGATACAATAATTAGGTGGCTTATTTCTGGGTTGTGAAAGACCAAGAATAACTTTTTCCGGAGAAAATAGAATTGAAATGCCCACTGAGGCGAACCAATTTTCCAGTAAACTCCACAGAGGGTTGATATGTTCACATTCCCAAAAGAGATGAATAATAGTCTCTGGAACTTTGTTACAGAAAGTGCACAAGATAGATATATCAGGGTAAAGTTTATGTGCAAATAGATTAGTAGTCAGTATTCGGTTAATAATTCTGTATTGAAACCACTTATATTTCACATCTCTTTGATTTGTTACATTTTTATTCCATATAAGCCACTCCGATTCACTATATTTTTTTCCAAGAACTGTTTCCCATCTTAGATGAGCGTTTAAAGTGGAAAATCGAGAATTCAAAAGTGTTCTATAATATATTTTACACCCTTTTTTTACACTTATCAACCGTGACATGGGTGGTGGTATTAACGGTGTCATATATTGTTTCTGTAATGGTCCAAATCCCATGTTGTTTGCTGCTTTCCGTACTGCTTGACATACTGACAAGTATTCCAGAAAATTGGATGCGCATCTATAAATAGACTGAAAAGACTCATATGATAGAAATTTCCCGTTATTTTCTAAAATATCATTCACAAACCGCACACCCCTTCCATCCCAATGACCAAAATGTATAGCTTTGTTACCAATTTTAATTTTTTCATTGTGCCAAAGTTTTTCATTTGAGAAAGTTCTACAATCTTTGTAATCTATTTTTATTTGAAATTCTGTCCAGGCTAAAAGTGTGTCCCTCCAAAACACGTTTTCTATCTTTGGTATGACAGTAGTTCGTAGAAATGCGGAACCGACTCCTACTGGATCTATGTCATCTGGCATATACAATTTCAATATGTTACCCCAATTAGGATTATCAGCTTGTAATCTCCTAATCCATGATATTTTTTGTGCTTGGATTACATATTTTACGATGGGAATAACTAAACCGCCCTGTTCAAGTGGTTTGACAGAATTTTTCCTGGAAATTTTATCAGGTTTCGAGTTCCAAACAAATTCAAAACAGCGCTTCTGAAGTTCGTCTATAAGTGGGGCTGGTGGGTTTGGAAGGGAGGAAAATAGATGGTTGTGTTTGGGCAACAGCAGACTTTTTAAAATGACATTTCTTCCTAATGGAGTCAATCCTCTTTTGGACCATATTTTCATAAGCGTGACGATATCTTTTAATTTATCTTTGTAATTTTTCTCGACCATTTCGGCCAGATTGTTTGTAAACACAAGACCTAATAGCTTAAAATCACCTTGTGACCAGTCTAAATTCCATTTCGTACGAAACCTCGTATTGGAAGCTTTAGTCGAACCTAGTTGCACAATTTTCGTTTTATCTATATTCATTTTCAAGCCAGAGATATTTGCAAAATAATGTAATGTATCTAAGCAAGAATTTAAACTTTTAAGCGATCCATCCAAAAAAATAGTAGTGTCGTCAGCATATTGAGATAGCAAATATTCTTCATCCCCAATATTTATGCCCGTTATGTTTTTGCTACCTCTTAACATTGCTGCTAATATCTCAGCGCACACCAGGAATATGTATGGCGATAGCGGGTCTCCTTGGCGACAGCCGCGAGATATATGGAAAAACTGTGAAACAAAGCCGTTCACAATAACGCAAGTTTGGGCATTTTTGTAGAACACTTCTATCCATTTTTGTATAGACGGGCCAAATTTAAAGAAATCTAGTGCTTTTTGTATGAATGACCGAATCAAAAGCTTTCTCGAAATCGATCAGCATAAGAATTCCTGGGAGTTGATGTTCTTCTGTGTATTGCATTATATCAAAAGTAAGTCTAGTATTTTCCCCAATAAATCTGCCGGACATGAATCCTTTCTGGTCTTCGTGGATTATTTTTGGTAAACAGGTTTTCATTCTTTGAGCGATTGCAGCTGATGCTATTTTATAACAGACGCTGAGTAGAGATATCGGTCGCCAGTTTTTAAGCAAGTGTTTTGGTTTCCCCTCCTTTGGAAGGCATGTTATTACTCCATGTTTTTGTGAAATCGATAATTCGCCATTTTTGTAAGCATAATTTAGTGAGTTTACTAAATAAGTACTAAGATCTATCCAGAAAAATTTGAAGAATTCCGCAGTGTAGCCATCAGGTCCTGGACTTCTATCATTCTTCATGTTTTTAAGTGCACTCGATATTTCTTCTTTCGTTAATTCTCCTTCCATAGATGCCGTCTGAGATTGGTCAAGTTTGGGAATTTCCTCCTCAATAAGGGTATTAATGTCAACAGGGCTTGTTTGTTTCTTAGAATATAGTTTTTTATAAAAAGATTTTGTTTCCTCAAGAATTTGGTCAGTTTTTGTTATTATTTCATTTTTAGAGTTTTCGATTCTCGTTATTGATTTATTTAAGTAATTTCGGTGTTCTAAATTCAGAAAGTATTTGGTAGGTTTTTCACCCATTTCGGACCATCTAGCTTTGGCTCGCATCATAATTCCTTCAACTCTATTCTTGTATATGGACTTTAATTCGTTATTGATCTCGTCTATCTCATTTACCAATGTTATCTTTTCATCACAATTTGTTGTTTCGTCTAACTTTTTTTCTTTTATTTCTAGCTCTTTCTTCAACCGAGATTCTTCGTGTAGCTTTTCTTTTTTTTGTAAGAGGAATATGATATAGATTTACCTCTTATGTTTAATAATACCATTTCAAAGAGGAGTTGGTCGTTGATAGTGAATTCTTCTGTCAATGTGTTATCTGTATTTCCGGGTTTTGAATATTGTTGCATTGTTTCCTTAATCACCATTTTTATTTGTTGCACGTATTCTTTGTCCTTTAGCAGTGAATTGTTGAATTTCCAAAAACCCTTCCCTTTTTTAAATTCTATAAATGATAATGTCAAAGTTATAAGTGAGTGATCTGACCTGTAACTGGGGTGGATATCTGACTGTTTAACACCATGCATCAGATTGTGGGAAACCAGAAAGAAATCTAGTCGTGATTGCTTGATTGGGGTCGGCTGTCGCCAAGTATACCTTCTTAAATCAGGATTAAATTCCCGCCATGGATCAACAAAGTCAAAGTATTCTTTTAAGTCGCTGACTTTTTGTCTAGCTTTAGGATTATTAACGTGATTATAGTTAAAAGTGTCAAGAGCTGGATCCTGAACCAGGTTCCAGTCACCACAAATTACAATATGCTGACTATTCCTTTCTTCCAGTATTGTCTGAATTTGATCAAAAAAAATGGGGTCGTCTTCATTCGGGGCATATATAGACACTAAGGTAAATGTGACCTCTGGGGTTTTTATATCTAAAATCAGGTAGTTACCCTTACGTGTGTCCTGTTTTACCCTTAAAACTTCAAATTCGAAATTATTATTAAATAAAATAGCAACGCCTCGAGAATTGCTAGAATATGGGCTTATATAGGTATCATAGCCCCATTATGTGGAAATATACTTTTTCATTTTTTTGGTAAAATGAACATCCTGTAAACAGTATATTGACAGCTTTTTCTCGCGAAGGTGGCGAAATATATCTGTGCGCTTCTCTTTGTTGTTTAGACGGCGACAATTTACAGAACCTATTGTTATATTTTGACTAGACGCCATCTATTACAAGGAAAGAGTTCTTGTAAATTATTAAATTTTCTATACAGTACAAACATGAGGTATCTGTGGCTGTTGTACGTTGAATAAATACGTTTGGTACCCATATCATAGTGTGTATGACCTTGTATATACATGTATGACAAACAAAAATGGCATAAGAAAGTACAATACAAAAGTTAAAATAATACAGAGTGACGCAGATGAAATCACTTACCGGCATCAGTAAAAGATGCGGATAATACTCTCCCGGAGTCTATTATGCGGAAGAGTGTCGATGGGATGGTGCCGAGACTATGCTGTATTGTGTTAATATATAAGCAAACAAGTCAAAGTAGGTTTGCTGCGTATTCAGTACATTCAGCAAAATCATTAAGAATGGAATCCAGAAATTTACTGTTCGTCATAATAGACGGAAATCTCTTGAAGCCCTTTTTAGATATTCTGATATAAAATGCAAAAGGTAACTTATGGAATATTTAATACCTCGCTTGCAGATCTGGTATGCGCCACATATCTCGACAAGACTTTTTATAGCGCAGTCTTTATGGATAATTATAGCGAGTAGCCAATTCATTATAAAATAGGCCTAAATTATATTCCATTCATTTTTTAACTAATTATTGCATTGACTTTGCAATTACATGTAATAAATATTTCAATAATGTCGGACATGCTATTCAGTTGGACTATAGGCCACGTATCTAATTGGATACATATAATATACTGAATATTTTATTATAGTGGTAATTCCCAATTAAAGAACCACATTAAAATTTTACCGATGAATTTAGGATTTGTAATGATTTTGGAGGATAAGACATTCAAACTCGTTTAAACATCGTTTGACTGCCTAATACATGTAGGCCTATATCTGTCAGATAACAAACTATCAACATATACAGCTGATCACATTGATCGCTTACGCTGTCCACTACTTCTTTTTGGTATTATCGCTATATTCCGCCTTTATAGAGTTGGTAAACATCTCTTTCCACACATTACATTTAATACGTTTCCGCGTATCAGTAGGTTGATTTATCTCATTAGGATGTATAAATTTGTGATAATTACTCTCAGCAGCTGGAAAGTATTTCGTTTTTATTAGATTCCCGCCACCGAAACCCCCGCCGTCATCGTCACATGTTCTTATTATGAACTTTGTAAAACCGCATGCTGTGTTTGAAATGAGAATATTGGTATGAATTTATGAAGAGAGCAAATTTTATAGGAATGAATTATGTATGAAAGAGCGGGATGTTAATGTGCATTATGTGATTGAATAAATGTGTATATATATATTACTTCATACCTTGAGTTTGTATTGTTATTTTATTTTCCGCTGTTTAGCATATTTGTAAAGTACGACGTCAAAACAGTAATTTTGCTTTGTTTCCATGCCCGTACGAGAAATATCACGTTTGAATGTCACTGAACATGTGTGGCGTTGTAGTGCGCGTTTACTGTACATGTGCGATATGCACGATATGCACTGCACGTCGTCGTATTTGTATAGGGACGGTTAACCAGAGCTACATGTAACTCGAAGCATTTTTGTCGGGTTTTACCAAGGGTAAAACCCTACATTAGTATCACTTTTTTTTCTTTTTTCTTCTGCACATGTGTAGTTTTGATCTCCTGCCCGGAGACTGTTCTCATTTGATGCCCCTTACAGCATTCACAACAGGCCTCGCACAAGCCATGCAATTCCAGGCGCTAAGAGTAATGGAATTTCGTTGAAAGGACATGGAAAGTCCGGGAAAATGAGTGGAAAAAGCTAAGTTATTCTCTGAAGTTCAGCGAAATTTATTGCGGAATAAAAATCCAAACAGCCGTGAAACGTGTTTGCTGGTGACCCTTCGCCAGATTGGAACGAGGTCAGACAGCTCATTTACATATTTTGTGTAGTCCATTGGTTGAACTAAACTCGTGACTGCAATCTCACGTTCGGCTATTTCCGTATTGGCGGAACACGTCAGTTTTCGCAGCTAAAGTGAGTTCTGGGGCTAGATTGTCGTGACTGTTTCCCGCTGAATTAATATTCATATTCTGTGACGTGTATTGGTCGAGGTCATAATGTCGACAGCTGATTGGCTCACGCTCTTGACATCTGTACTAATTTACGTATCAGAACAGTGTGCAGTCGCCATTGTTCGTTGGTTTGGAATTTAGCTTTGGGCTAATTTTGCCGATGCCGGGAAAATGCAAATTTAGTAAACATTGGCTGAGACTGGATGATTATAACTGTGAGAGGTGAGAGGACAGCAACGTACACGGTGTGTCAAACAAATGTGGATCTGTCCAATATCGGCGATGGTCCTTACGGAGCCATACAAAAATTACAGGATACACAAACTTTACACAAATATTCTTGAGGTTGTTCTATAACTATATGGCACTTTATGAATTATTATTACGAATATGAATTTTAATATTTTTGAACATTTTTACCCCTCGGCCAAAATTTGGCCGAAGGGTATTGTCGTCGTCATGTACGTTTGTCCGTCTGTCCGTCCGTCCGTCTGTCCGTCCGTCACACCTTTCTCGTTACCAAGATATCTTCAGAACGACTTACCCTAGGCACACCAAACTTGCAGTGTACATCCGTATGCGCGTGACGCAGAACCCTATTGAATCTGGACCTGATTGTTTGGAAACTTTGGCGGCCATCTTTAATTTATGCGAAACCATCACAGCTTTCTCGTTACCAAGATATCTTTAGAACGACTTACCCTAGGCACACCAAACTTGCACTGCACATCCATATGCTCATGACCCAGAACCCTATTGAATCTGGGCGAAATTTATGCGAAATCATTAATCTTTTGTATCTTAGGTACCATTTCACTGTTCCGTGTGTGAACTTGGTATAGATCATCGATGCATCAAGAAACTTCAAAGGAATGACCAAACCAGTTTCCCTGATTTGGTGGAAACCTTGGCGGCCATCTTTAATTTATACAAAATCTTTAATGATATATATCTTTGATACCATTCAAGTGTTCTATACGAAACTTGGTATACAGCATCGATGTATCAAGAGACCTGCAATGTATAACCACATCAGTTCCTCTGAGTGGCAGGAAGGATGGGCGGCCATCTTTAATTTATGCGAAATCATTAATGATCTCTATCTCTGATACCGTTCGAGTGCTCGATGTAAAATTTGGCATATATCATCGATGCATCAATAGACTTACGATAAATGGCAGTTCTGGTGTTTCTGATTGGGCGGAAACCTTGGTGGCCATCTTTAATTTATGCAAAATCTTTGATGATGTATATCTTTGATACCATTTCAGTGTTCTATATGAAACTTGGTATACAGCATCCATGTATCAAGACACTTGCAATGAATAACCACATCAGTTTCTCTGAGTGGTGGGAAGGATGGGCGGCCATCTTTAATTTATGCGAAATCATTAATGATCTCTATCTCTGATAATTTTCAAATGCTCTATGACAAAATTTGGTATACATCATCGATGCATCAACAGACTTATGTAATGAATACCGACTTCTCTGATTGGACATAAACCTTAGAGGCCATTTCTAATGGCAAATTTTTTCATAATCTGTATATTTGTCACTTGACTGCTTGGTGTTCCTGAAGTCTTGCTTCAAATTGAATACATTATGGATGGCTGGCGCCCAGAGCCGAGGGGTTTTCAGATGCGCAGCTTCGTATTCAATCTTTGGTAAGCTACCTTACAACAAAAGTTATGATTCATATATAGTGCAAGATCACAAAGATGATCTTCACTAAAGCTTTAGATAGGGAATCGTCCTCAATGCGTTTTTGATACACACAGCTGGTGGGGCTAATTTCTGTCTAAAAAGCACCAAATTGACCATTTGAATAGATAAAGATAAAGAATAATCCAGACCTACAGACCAACACAACCAGACTTACAGTGGTTCAAACCTGCCGTATTTTGCACTTTTCGGTGCATTTACAGTCGACATTTTCTCTCCAAAATTCTCGTTTCAAAATTATGACACCTTTAACCAGAATCATATTTAGACTTATTTGTTGGTCAAAATAGCTAAAATTGGTTTTGGTTAAAGGTGTCCTATTTTTGTAACGAGAAAATCCGCACCGAAAAGTGCCTAGAAATACGAAAATAAGCCAACTTACCAACTTTAGTGAGCCATAAATCCGTGTTCGTGCATCTGCAGTCCTTCATTATTTCGGGTCTTTTAATTCAGCATGAAGGCTGTACAAAATGGTCCATTTCATATCCCTTTGATAAAAGTGAAAGTTTGGCCCTTCAAACCGAACAGCTTGAGGACGATTCCCTATGTCAAGCGAACACCACCATTCTTCCCAAATATGGGACTAATAAACTCCTCTGATGCAAGTAAACCCGACATCAGTACTTTAAGTACTTTGATTATTCAATCCAGACGAACACATGGGAAACATATGTTACTGCGGGCGATTGACTGACCTATCGGAATATATTTTCAACTGTACCATTCATTTAGGTCACAAACCACTAAATATTCGCCTTACTTAATATGTAGTAAATTGGCCGAGCACATCTTGAGAAAACTATATTCCCTAATATTCGCCGCCACAAATGACCCACCACACCAGGTAGCCTGGCCTTTCCGCTCAAACATATGGAAAATTCAGCATACATTCTCCACCATTTTTTCGAGATGAGACCGCCAGAAATAGGGTCATCCAACCCGACACCATTACGGCAAATTTCGGAGGTGCCAATCAAACTGGCCCAGATTTGTTTTCCGATTAAAATTTGAAAAGGTGGTTTTGATATATTTTAGAGCCAAATATTATAGAAACATTTTAAAATACGTCACAGACCATTTCTGGCCCAGTCAGGTATAATGGCCAATCAATGTTCGCCGGAAGTCCTGATAATAATCTTGGACCCACTTTCTGCAATGGAGGTTTGTGACCTTTACCGACCTCCGAGGGCTTAGCAAAAGATTAAATAACAGCTAACCATGCAGGATTTCGACCATGACTAGAAGTCGGTCACTCGTATGAACTGCGTCTTTCGTACTTTTCCTCGGCGGATAAACCCTTTTTCAACGGACCGTCGAGGCAAGCCGGTGCCACGTTAAAATAGGGACTAGGTCAGCTTGAAATCATATGTGCCCGAGTTAGCTCATACGCCTTATATATTGACGGTCTCATAAAAAAATATTTTGTAAAACAAAATGAATATATAAAGGCCGAATATGCCAACATAGGCAGAAATATTCTCGTCACAGACTTCGACGGATACGTTGTATGCCAAGAGAAATATCTTACACGTGTGAGATTGTTTGGAGAAGTGATAATACTAAAAGTTTCTTCTGGATTGTTATAACCTATAGTATCACGTGATAAATCATGACTGTAGTATGAACGTGTTAGTATACTCGTTCCCCCTTTCTTATGAAATTCACGCTTATTCAATTTAATTAAAGTATACTGTCAATCGTCAAGGATTTGATCTACTCCCATGGAGGTTGAGGTCATCGTTACGCAGTATTTAAAACAATAGATAACAATGCCGGAAACCGTCTCAATAAGCAACTCGTTCGTTTCGTACAGTAGAGCGGATAAAAGATAAGAAGGGACAAAGAAGTACAAAAGTCGACGGGCAGGTCAAATGACGTCATCTAAACCATATACCCAATCCGCATTTCACATGTCAAACCGGAAGCTTATTTTTAACTACTTGGATACTCTGTACCCCGCTGCCATGCAACCACACGCTGTGCGATATTGACCCTACCAGGCCTGGTTGGGGGGGGGGGAGTGTGGGCAAAATGGCCCCTACCAAACTGTACACGCTATCTCCGGAACGACAACAAATGGAGAGCTGAAACTCCGTGACTTTATAGTTATCATACTGGGGTCATTATTAGCCTGTTTGCGTCCGATTATGGGGGATTTCGATATGATGTTTTCGTTGGTTTTCTTCAAAATTTCCACTTTTCCGCGATGAAAAGTGGGCAAAAACTTTTCTTTTCAATTTATCCTGCACTTTTTTGCGGAGAAATTGCATAAATAGAAAATTCGAACAAATCCACCAAAAAATGCTGTTTATGGAAAATGTCGTCACTGCGACGTCATCAAGGCGGCCATCTTGGATTTTTTTACATTTTCTGGTAGAGCTTGACTCAGGGGGATAGAGTGGTAAGTTTCAGCTCCATAGATTAAGGGGGTAAGAAAAATAATGTTGACAGGTATCAAAATGCTCAGGCCAGATAGGTTTAAATAAACTTTTCAATGTAAAAGCCAATGACCGGCGTTGCAGAGTGATTCGCCGTGCCCAGAGACAAGCCGTGTTTAAAACGAGAAAATGCTGTTGGACGATCTCCTTGATGTTATCGAGAGAATGACACGTGGGCGTATCTCCAGTCCAAACAATCACTAACACTTACATCTGGAGTCAAAGGGGATGAAATATACGAGAGATTGTCTCTCTTCTAATTGCTCAAATATGGGTATATAAATTTTCTAAAAATTACAACTGGTCTTAAGTCTGGTATACACGATCCAGTTTTTTTTGACAAGCAGTACTGTAGTGAAACCAAATTTGTGAAAGATTGTTACGGCCTTCCTTTATATCCAGCTCTGGTACGGTCATCGTCTATGATACAAGCTTGTAAGGAAGGTAATGGCCACTACAGACTTCCATAAATTTGGTCTCACTTGTCAAGAAAAACTTGTTCGTGTGTAGCAGGCCTCATAGTTATGCCAAACCCATATCCTTCCATATCCCATATCCTTCAGACGAACCTTAGCCAGATATGATGCTTGTACCTTGTACCAGCGGGAATACATAATATGACATATTATACCGATAGTCCATCCTGCGGTGTCAGCTTGGGACAGGTGGTACGATTATGATCACCTGTCGAGAGCTGACAAATTCTTATATCACATTCCGTAGCATGCACTCTCTGTTTTATTAAACAGAAAAGGTAGACATGCAGTGTATCAGGTTTTATACGCTTTATAGGACTGATGTCATTAAATTTAGCGGCTCGAATTCAGTCAGGTGGTGTCGCGCAACACTATCCATGCTTTTATTCTTGGAGTTTTCCGAGAATGAACTCAGCAACCACCCACTCGACTCCATATATGACGTTATAGATTCCTCGTCATGAAAATTCCTCACCCCGAAAACGGCAAAATATTAATCAATATTAATTTACATTAATTAGCCACTCGTGTAAGACCCTTTATAAATCTATATATCAAACCTTTATCATAATAACTGCGGTGTTGTTAGCGAGATAATTTTCGCGTGCACCTTGGCTTGGTGCACTTTTGAGCCCATTTGCACAACCCCTTGAGCAGAGGATCATGGGTAAATTCAAGATGGCGGGCACGTGGTGTATCAGAAAAGTGATTTTTTGTCATATTTCTTCCAAATTTCTGCTTTTCCGCGATGAAAAGTGGGCAAAAACTATTTTATTTCACATCACATTAATATTTACTAATTTATCATGCAGTTTTTGCGGAGAAATTGCATAAATAAAAAATTCGGAAAATCCGACCGAAAAATCGACCAAAAAATACCGTTATCAACGCGGCCATCTTGGATTTTTTTTTACATTTTCGGGTAGAGCTTAACCCAAGGGTATAGTGCGGTGAGTTTCAGCCCCCTAGCTCAAGGGTTCAGAAAAATAATTAGGGGCATTTCGCCCCCCCCCCCCAAACCCCTCAGGCCTGAAAAATGTCGACTGTAAATGCATCGAAAAGTGTAAAATAATCCAATACGGCAGGTTTGAACTACTGTAAGTCTGGTTGTATTTATCTGTGGGCCTTGATTATTCTTTATCTGATAATTCTGTATGTAGACTGTACGAAATTGTCAGTTTGCGCTTTTTAGACAAAAATTAGCTCCACCAGCTCAAAAGCGCATTGAGAACGACTCCCTATCCAAAGCATCTTCACAAGCCCAGGTAAATCCTAAATCCTTGAAGAGGGTTTACCTGGACATTTTTGGTGATTCGAATGAGTTCTTGAGTCCATGCCTATATTATACAATCACGTACATTTCATCCTCCGCACTTGTTTTGAATTAGCATGTCGGTATCCCCAGCCTGCGGTTTGTGCTTTGACTTCCGATGTCGATTTCCCCTTGGCATCAAAGCAGTTTGGCCCGCGATGAAATTGAAACCTGTCATGTCTCATACCTCGCAGCGGATTGGCCTAATCTCGCCAGGGGAGATAACAACCTGCAAAGATGACGGAGACAAATACAAAAGTATACAATGCTGTATTCTGCATAGACGCGATGTACATAACAGAATGTGAAACGCGTAGCTCTGACAGAATGCCTGAAAATAGTATTATCTTTAGAAAATAGAAAACTAGAATATCTTATCAATAACAAAAAATAAAGTTAATATTTACAGTTATATTTACATTACATGCTTCGCGCCGTCGTCTGCCAGACACTTGACGGACCAGGCAGTCTCCATCCATCCTCAGGCTATCGTACACCCTTTACATGCATTTGATCACTCTGCTGCAATGGCCACGTCCCAGCCAATCTATAATCGCATGGGTGCATTCCACATCTAAATGATGTGCGGCTAAAAGCAGAAATGGGTTCGGGTCTTCCGCCATAAATAGATGTCAAATCTTAAACCCTACCTGGCCTAAGGGGGGGTGGAGGCATCATGGCCCCCCTACCAAACTTTCTGCACTATCTCCGGACCGGCAAAAAATGGAGAGCTGAAACTCCGTGACTTTATAGTTTATCTTATTGGGGTCATTTTGAGCCTATTTGTATACCCCCCGAGCAGAGGATCATGGGTCAATTCAAGATGGCGGCCACGTGGGTACCAGAAAAGTGATGTCTTTGTCATATTTCTTCAAAATTTCTGCTTTTCCGCGATGAAAAGTGGACAAAAACTATTTTATTTCATATCACATTAATATTTGCTAATTTTTCATGCAATTTTTGTGGAGAAATTACAAGAATAAAAAATTCGGAAAATCTGACCGAAAAATCGACCAAAAAATGCTGTTTTTGAAAGTGACGTCACTGTAACGTCATCGAAGCGGCATCTTGAATATTTTTTAACATTTTCTGGTAGAGCTTGACCCAAGGGTATAGTGTAATAAGTTTCAGCCCCCTAGCTCAAGGGGTAAGAAAAATAATTAGGGCCCACCCCCCCCCCCTACCTTCCTTATTATGAAATTAAGGAGGGGTCACTTTGTGCGAAACCGTGGCAAGTGTGGAGTGCACCCTATACAAATCGAGATCTGGGCGGTCTCTGTGTCGACTTTTTTGGACCAGTTAACCCCTGTACTTCGTGTGACACAAGAAGAACACGGGGCGGAGTTAACGCCAGAAAATGTCCAACTGAACATAAAGATAGCTACAACGCCATTCTTCTGAGAAATTTGAATGGCCACGCGAGCAACCAAATTTTGATAGCTCTTTGTAGTTGACCCTCAATCAGGTCAACATTATTCCCGAGAAGAAAAGAAAAAATAGTCGCTATTTTTTTTTTTTTTTTAACTTCACTTAAAACTTCACTTCATTTATTGATCAATTTTGCTTCACAAAGTCAGTTCAAGAAAATAGTCCATCTGTTATTGTACTTTATAGTGTTTAATATTATTATGGTATGAAATTAGGTCATTTTGATAGATTGGCGCCTTGTTTGAAATTTCGATGTGGCAAAAAAACTGTCACAATCTCTCCCGTCTGTCTGGGCCTTAATTGTACATTTTCCCCGTGAAATTTCAATAGCCTACCGGAAATGTTTTTTTTTTTCGTTTCTTTTAGATCCATGCAGAAGAATTCATATGAATCAAATGATGAAATGTGTGACCTGAAATCGAGATTGTCGCCCGCTTATCGCCATGTTCTCAGCAGATTCTCTGCTCAGTAGTACAGAGCAGCCTCATGCATGTCAATAATAACCCCGATGTGAACATATGACGAGAGTTCAGTCAGGTCAGAAGTAACTGTTCGCACAAGTCACATGCTGCTCGCCTCATATAAGCATTCGCGGCGCGGCCTAGGCGAGGGATATTTTGAAATGATGTGTAAACTGGTCAGTCTGTTTTTTTCGCCAGGAAGGAAACAAAGGCCAGACATTTTAGATCGAGTTGACGATAAAATGTTACGAATTATTTCGTTATAATTTACTTAAAAATAGCTACCGTGTAATTCTCATAACAGGGGACATACCCTTGACCGCAGTCGAATGTGGTCTCCGGAGCTGGATGAAACATATTCTACTGGCGAACTGATGTTTCGATTGGTCAATTCTCGATTTGAATAGGGGGCCTTCCAAACGGGAAAGCTATGTAGGGGGGGAGAGGCTAGAGATTGACAAACAGCAGGCGCATTGTTTTATTCGCTAACTAACCTGAAATGACAGAAAGGCTGTCATAACAACATGCACCTTTAGCATATCTAAAACAAGTAATTAGAACACGGTGCTTTGATTTGCGTTCAGTGACAATACTGTACCCACAATGCTGTGATCGCCTGACAAGCTGTCACACCCTACAGCGTCAGTAATACATCCATTGCATCACACCCTACGGCAGTCCATACGCATGGACTATATACATGCAAAACGCAAACAAAAATCAATAACATAAACTGGTTAACAGTGAAATCAGTGTAGGTTATTAATAAACAGATTTTCAGAGATATTTTGTTAATGCATTAATGATACTATTACAGTGATAGAAGAAGGTTTAGTTTGTATTGGCGGAGTAATCTCTACGCAGAGTGTTAACGATATTTCAATTGCGGGCAGGGCATGTCGCCAGATAGTCGTTCAGCTGACATGCGATGTTCGGAGGTTGCTACCGTGTGTGATAAACAGAATATTACACTCGTGACATAAAGCTTGCAACATGAAAACTTACACATGTACTAAATCGGGATTTCGCTCACGTCCCAAAAGGTCCAGGCAAGATAGGGTTAACGAAGTCTGACATCGTCGTATTATTTTTGATCATGTACTACATATGTGAATATATATAGATGTGACGTAGCTTATTGAGGTGAAGACAGATTACTCATCACCTCTTGTACAAAGTGTAATAGGTGGGATAGAAATAGATAGCTCCAAAGAACTGGTGCAGTGAGACTAGATAATAAATCACGTGTCAGGCTATGTGCTTTCTTAAACACACCCTGGACGGTGATGTCGTGCATTACATGAAGTTTGAAGGAGCTACCTAACAAACTGCCTTGAGTGTCTGACAGTCACAAACAGAATTTGGTGCAATACTTGTCGTTCAACATGGTAGGATTAATGTTATCAACAGTATTCCTGATTTTACTTCCCAGACTGCTGCCATCGATATCTAGCGGGCCGCTTAACCCACAGTGCTCCATGTCCAAGGACAACTCATCGGTCACCATTGTCTGTGAATCTGAGAGAACTTTCCCAACATTAAATTTTACATCGAAGCAATACGACGCCATTGTTTTACGAGGTAATAAAAATATCACGGAAGTAGATGGGAATCTGTTTATGAATACCATGGTACGTTCGTTGACATTAACCAACACGAGTATTACGGGTGTATCTTGTGATTTCCTAAACGGATTAGAACACTCACTTCAGCGTTTGGATCTGAGGGCGAATCACCTAACGTCTATACCGACATGTCCACTAAGAGGAATGAAAAACATCACCGAAATTTGCTTACGGGAAAACAAAATTATTGAGATCAAACCAGACGGATTTTCTAAACTGTACACCCTGATGAGATTAGATGTCAGCCGCAACAAAATATATTGGATATCAAAGGACAGCCTGACAGACACAAGACTGAAATATTTGAATTTGTCCGGAAATAGTCTGACAGGAGAATCTCTGATTGGTGTCTTCGACATGTTGAATCGGCTAATAACGCTGGATCTGTCCCACAACCATATTAAAATTGTTCCACCTCAAATGTTGTCATCTCTGACGTCGCTAAAAATTTTGCACCTGGGGAATAATGAAATAGTTCACCTACCAGAAGCAATTCCCCTACAGCAACTCATGGAATTGTCAGCAAAGAATAACCATCTGAACGAGCTCAACAATGTCGTCTTTTCTGTTTCAAAAAAAATTGTATTGCTTGATCTTAGTGGTAATGACTTTTCCAGTTTTCCATCAGGTGTCAAATCCCTTGCTCAACTCGAGCTACTGAATCTGTCACGGAACGCCATCACGCGAATTAATCACACTTTTGCTATATTATCCAATATCATTCGCATGGTTGACTTCTCATTCAACAATATAACCGAAGTCAAGGACATTTTGGTGAAGGCATGCGAGGCTTTACACATGACTTTCCATGGGAACAATATAATAAAGGCAACCAATATTACTGTGGATGTTACTCAGAGTTTCAATTATGATGTGACATTATCTTTTGCTGAGAATAATCTAGAAAAGACTCCGAGCATTTTTGTGATTACAAATCCGGATAACTTTACAACGATCAAACCTGATGTGTCTATGAACAAAATTACAACGTACAAAACCTTTCACCCTGTTGTTTGGGATTCACATGGAACAACCTTTCCCTTTGATAAGACCACATTTAATTACTACACGAGTACTATTTAAAACAATAGATAACAATGCCGGAAACCGTCTCAATAAGCAACTCGTTCGTTTCGTACAGTAGAGCGGATAAAAGATAAGAAGGGACAAAGAAGTACAAAAGTCGACGGGCAGGTCAAATGACGTCATCTAAACCATATACCCAATCCGCATTTCACATGTCAAACCGGAAGCTTATTTTTAACTACTTGGATACTCTGTACCCCGCTGCCATGCAACCACACGCTGTGCGATATTGACCCTACCAGGCCTGGTTGGGGGGGGGGGGGGAGTGTGGGCAAAATGGCCCCTACCAAACTGTACACGCTATCTCCGGAACGACAACAAATGGAGAGCTGAAACTCCGTGACTTTATAGTTATCATACTGGGGTCATTATTAGCCTGTTTGCGTCCGATTATGGGGGATTTCGATATGATGTTTTCGTTGGTTTTCTTCAAAATTTCCACTTTTCCGCGATGAAAAGTGGGCAAAAACTTTTCTTTTCAATTTATCCTGCACTTTTTTGCGGAGAAATTGCATAAATAGAAAATTCGAACAAATCCACCAAAAAATGCTGTTTATGGAAAATGTCGTCACTGCGACGTCATCAAGGCGGCCATCTTGGATTTTTTTACATTTTCTGGTAGAGCTTGACTCAGGGGGATAGAGTGGTAAGTTTCAGCTCCATAGATTAAGGGGGTAAGAAAAATAATGTTGACAGGTATCAAAATGCTCAGGCCAGATAGGTTTAAATAAACTTTTCAATGTAAAAGCCAATGACCGGCGTTGCAGAGTGATTCGCCGTGCCCAGAGACAAGCCGTGTTTAAAACGAGAAAATGCTGTTGGACGATCTCCTTGATGTTATCGAGAGAATGACACGTGGGCGTATCTCCAGTCCAAACAATCACTAACACTTACATCTGGAGTCAAAGGGGATGAAATATACGAGAGATTGTCTCTCTTCTAATTGCTCAAATATGGGTATATAAATTTTCTAAAAATTACAACTGGTCTTAAGTCTGGTATACACGATCCAGTTTTTTTTGACAAGCAGTACTGTAGTGAAACCAAATTTGTGAAAGATTGTTACGGCCTTCCTTTATATCCAGCTCTGGTACGGTCATCGTCTATGATACAAGCTTGTAAGGAAGGTAATGGCCACTACAGACTTCCATAAATTTGGTCTCACTTGTCAAGAAAAACTTGTTCGTGTGTAGCAGGCCTCATAGTTATGCCAAACCCATATCCTTCCATATCCCATATCCTTCAGACGAACCTTAGCCAGATATGATGCTTGTACCTTGTACCAGCGGGAATACATAATATGACATATTATACCGATAGTCCATCCTGCGGTGTCAGCTTGGGACAGGTGGTACGATTATGATCACCTGTCGAGAGCTGACAAATTCTTATATCACATTCCGTAGCATGCACTCTCTGTTTTATTAAACAGAAAAGGTAGACATGCAGTGTATCAGGTTTTATACGCTTTATAGGACTGATGTCATTAAATTTAGCGGCTCGAATTCAGTCAGGTGGTGTCGCGCAACACTATCCATGCTTTTATTCTTGGAGTTTTCCGAGAATGAACTCAGCAACCACCCACTCGACTCCATATATGACGTTATAGATTCCTCGTCATGAAAATTCCTCACCCCGAAAACGGCAAAATATTAATCAATATTAATTTACATTAATTAGCCACTCGTGTAAGACCCTTTATAAATCTATATATCAAACCTTTATCATAATAACTGCGGTGTTGTTAGCGAGATAATTTTCGCGTGCACCTTGGCTTGGTGCACTTTTGAGCCCATTTGCACAACCCCTTGAGCAGAGGATCATGGGTAAATTCAAGATGGCGGGCACGTGGTGTATCAGAAAAGTGATTTTTTGTCATATTTCTTCCAAATTTCTGCTTTTCCGCGATGAAAAGTGGGCAAAAACTATTTTATTTCACATCACATTAATATTTACTAATTTATCATGCAGTTTTTGCGGAGAAATTGCATAAATAAAAAATTCGGAAAATCCGACCGAAAAATCGACCAAAAAATACCGTTATCAACGCGGCCATCTTGGATTTTTTTTTACATTTTCGGGTAGAGCTTAACCCAAGGGTATAGTGCGGTGAGTTTCAGCCCCCTAGCTCAAGGGTTCAGAAAAATAATTAGGGGCATTTCGCCCCCCCCCCCCAAACCCCTCAGGCCTGAAAAATGTCGACTGTAAATGCATCGAAAAGTGTAAAATAATCCAATACGGCAGGTTTGAACTACTGTAAGTCTGGTTGTATTTATCTGTGGGCCTTGATTATTCTTTATCTGATAATTCTGTATGTAGACTGTACGAAATTGTCAGTTTGCGCTTTTTAGACAAAAATTAGCTCCACCAGCTCAAAAGCGCATTGAGAACGACTCCCTATCCAAAGCATCTTCACAAGCCCAGGTAAATCCTAAATCCTTGAAGAGGGTTTACCTGGACATTTTTGGTGATTCGAATGAGTTCTTGAGTCCATGCCTATATTATACAATCACGTACATTTCATCCTCCGCACTTGTTTTGAATTAGCATGTCGGTATCCCCAGCCTGCGGTTTGTGCTTTGACTTCCGATGTCGATTTCCCCTTGGCATCAAAGCAGTTTGGCCCGCGATGAAATTGAAACCTGTCATGTCTCATACCTCGCAGCGGATTGGCCTAATCTCGCCAGGGGAGATAACAACCTGCAAAGATGACGGAGACAAATACAAAAGTATACAATGCTGTATTCTGCATAGACGCGATGTACATAACAGAATGTGAAACGCGTAGCTCTGACAGAATGCCTGAAAATAGTATTATCTTTAGAAAATAGAAAACTAGAATATCTTATCAATAACAAAAAATAAAGTTAATATTTACAGTTATATTTACATTACATGCTTCGCGCCGTCGTCTGCCAGACACTTGACGGACCAGGCAGTCTCCATCCATCCTCAGGCTATCGTACACCCTTTACATGCATTTGATCACTCTGCTGCAATGGCCACGTCCCAGCCAATCTATAATCGCATGGGTGCATTCCACATCTAAATGATGTGCGGCTAAAAGCAGAAATGGGTTCGGGTCTTCCGCCATAAATAGATGTCAAATCTTAAACCCTACCTGGCCTAAGGGGGGGGGGGGGGTGGAGGGGAGCATCATGGCCCCCCTACCAAACTTTCTGCACTATCTCCGGACCGGCAAAAAATGGAGAGCTGAAACTCCGTGACTTTATAGTTTATCTTATTGGGGTCATTTTGAGCCTATTTGTATACCCCCCGAGCAGAGGATCATGGGTCAATTCAAGATGGCGGCCACGTGGGTACCAGAAAAGTGATGTCTTTGTCATATTTCTTCAAAATTTCTGCTTTTCCGCGATGAAAAGTGGACAAAAACTATTTTATTTCATATCACATTAATATTTGCTAATTTTTCATGCAATTTTTGTGGAGAAATTACAAGAATAAAAAATTCGGAAAATCTGACCGAAAAATCGACCAAAAAATGCTGTTTTTGAAAGTGACGTCACTGTAACGTCATCGAAGCGGCATCTTGAATATTTTTTAACATTTTCTGGTAGAGCTTGACCCAAGGGTATAGTGTAATAAGTTTCAGCCCCCTAGCTCAAGGGGTAAGAAAAATAATTAGGGCCCACCCCCCCCCCCTACCTTCCTTATTATGAAATTAAGGAGGGGTCACTTTGTGCGAAACCGTGGCAAGTGTGGAGTGCACCCTATACAAATCGAGATCTGGGCGGTCTCTGTGTCGACTTTTTTGGACCAGTTAACCCCTGTACTTCGTGTGACACAAGAAGAACACGGGGCGGAGTTAACGCCAGAAAATGTCCAACTGAACATAAAGATAGCTACAACGCCATTCTTCTGAGAAATTTGAATGGCCACGCGAGCAACCAAATTTAGATAGCTCTTTGTAGTTGACCCTCAATCAGGTCAACATTATTCCCGAGAAGAAAAGAAAAAATAGTCGCTATTTTTTTTTTTTTTTTAACTTCACTTAAAACTTCACTTCATTTATTGATCAATTTTGCTTCACAAAGTCAGTTCAAGAAAATAGTCCATCTGTTATTGTACTTTATAGTCTTTAATATTATTATGGTATGAAATTAGGTCATTTTGATAGATTGGCGCCTTGTTTGAAATTTCGATGTGGCAAAAAAACTGTCACAATCTCTCCCGTCTGTCTGGGCCTTAATTGTACATTTTCCCCGTGAAATTTCAATAGCCTACCGGAAATGTTTTTTTTTTTCGTTTCTTTTAGATCCATGCAGAAGAATTCATATGAATCAAATGATGAAATGTGTGACCTGAAATCGAGATTGTCGCCCGCTTATCGCCATGTTCTCAGCAGATTCTCTGCTCAGTAGTACAGAGCAGCCTCATGCATGTCAATAATAACCCCGATGTGAACATATGACGAGAGTTCAGTCAGGTCAGAAGTAACTGTTCGCACAAGTCACATGCTGCTCGCCTCATATAAGCA
Organism: Hanleya hanleyi; assembly: GCA_036873755.1. NCBI lineage: Eukaryota > Metazoa > Mollusca > Polyplacophora > Lepidopleurida > Hanleyidae > Hanleya > Hanleya hanleyi. The sequence goes on from JAVTVY010024577.1 coordinate 75,680, forward strand.
TTCGCGGCGCGGCCTAGGCGAGGGATATTTTGAAATGATGTGTAAACTGGTCAGTCTGTTTTTTTCGCCAGGAAGGAAACAAAGGCCAGACATTTTAGATCGAGTTGACGATAAAATGTTACGAATTATTTCGTTATAATTTACTTAAAAATAGCTACCGTGTAATTCTCATAACAGGGGACATACCCTTGACCGCAGTCGAATGTGGTCTCCGGAGCTGGATGAAACATATTCTACTGGCGAACTGATGTTTCGATTGGTCAATTCTCGATTTGAATAGGGGGCCTTCCAAACGGGAAAGCTATGTAGGGGGGAGAGGCTAGAGATTGACAAACAGCAGGCGCATTGTTTTATTCGCTAACTAACCTGAAATGACAGAAAGGCTGTCATAACAACATGCACCTTTAGCATATCTAAAACAAGTAATTAGAACACGGTGCTTTGATTTGCGTTCAGTGACAATACTGTACCCACAATGCTGTGATCGCCTGACAAGCTGTCACACCCTACAGCGTCAGTAATACATCCATTGCATCACACCCTACGGCAGTCCATACGCATGGACTATATACATGCAAAACGCAAACAAAAATCAATAACATAAACTGGTTAACAGTGAAATCAGTGTAGGTTATTAATAAACAGATTTTCAGAGATATTTTGTTAATGCATTAATGATACTATTACAGTGATAGAAGAAGGTTTAGTTTGTATTGGCGGAGTAATCTCTACGCAGAGTGTTAACGATATTTCAATTGCGGGCAGGGCATGTCGCCAGATAGTCGTTCAGCTGACATGCGATGTTCGGAGGTTGCTACCGTGTGTGATAAACAGAATATTACACTCGTGACATAAAGCTTGCAACATGAAAACTTACACATGTACTAAATCGGGATTTCGCTCACGTCCCAAAAGGTCCAGGCAAGATAGGGTTAACGAAGTCTGACATCGTCGTATTATTTTTGATCATGTACTACATATGTGAATATATATAGATGTGACGTAGCTTATTGAGGTGAAGACAGATTACTCATCACCTCTTGTACAAAGTGTAATAGGTGGGATAGAAATAGATAGCTCCAAAGAACTGGTGCAGTGAGACTAGATAATAAATCACGTGTCAGGCTATGTGCTTTCTTAAACACACCCTGGACGGTGATGTCGTGCATTACATGAAGTTTGAAGGAGCTACCTAACAAACTGCCTTGAGTGTCTGACAGTCACAAACAGAATTTGGTGCAATACTTGTCGTTCAACATGGTAGGATTAATGTTATCAACAGTATTCCTGATTTTACTTCCCAGACTGCTGCCATCGATATCTAGCGGGCCGCTTAACCCACAGTGCTCCATGTCCAAGGACAACTCATCGGTCACCATTGTCTGTGAATCTGAGAGAACTTTCCCAACATTAAATTTTACATCGAAGCAATACGACGCCATTGTTTTACGAGGTAATAAAAATATCACGGAAGTAGATGGGAATCTGTTTATGAATACCATGGTACGTTCGTTGACATTAACCAACACGAGTATTACGGGTGTATCTTGTGATTTCCTAAACGGATTAGAACACTCACTTCAGCGTTTGGATCTGAGGGCGAATCACCTAACGTCTATACCGACATGTCCACTAAGAGGAATGAAAAACATCACCGAAATTTGCTTACGGGAAAACAAAATTATTGAGATCAAACCAGACGGATTTTCTAAACTGTACACCCTGATGAGATTAGATGTCAGCCGCAACAAAATATATTGGATATCAAAGGACAGCCTGACAGACACAAGACTGAAATATTTGAATTTGTCCGGAAATAGTCTGACAGGAGAATCTCTGATTGGTGTCTTCGACATGTTGAATCGGCTAATAACGCTGGATCTGTCCCACAACCATATTAAAATTGTTCCACCTCAAATGTTGTCATCTCTGACGTCGCTAAAAATTTTGCACCTGGGGAATAATGAAATAGTTCACCTACCAGAAGCAATTCCCCTACAGCAACTCATGGAATTGTCAGCAAAGAATAACCATCTGAACGAGCTCAACAATGTCGTCTTTTCTGTTTCAAAAAAAATTGTATTGCTTGATCTTAGTGGTAATGACTTTTCCAGTTTTCCATCAGGTGTCAAATCCCTTGCTCAACTCGAGCTACTGAATCTGTCACGGAACGCCATCACGCGAATTAATCACACTTTTGCTATATTATCCAATATCATTCGCATGGTTGACTTCTCATTCAACAATATAACCGAAGTCAAGGACATTTTGGTGAAGGCATGCGAGGCTTTACACATGACTTTCCATGGGAACAATATAATAAAGGCAACCAATATTACTGTGGATGTTACTCAGAGTTTCAATTATGATGTGACATTATCTTTTGCTGAGAATAATCTAGAAAAGACTCCGAGCATTTTTGTGATTACAAATCCGGATAACTTTACAACGATCAAACCTGATGTGTCTATGAACAAAATTACAACGTACAAAACCTTTCACCCTGTTGTTTGGGATTCACATGGAACAACCTTTCCCTTTGATAAGACCACATTTAATTACTACACGAGTCAAAACGACCTGCGTGTTATCCCTACATGTTTCTTTTTCCAACATGTTCAAGTGGAGATCCTAGATTTATCTTCCAATTTAATACCGGATATTCCGGAAATGTCGTGCCTTGGGCGTTCAATGAATGCTCTAGACCTGATCAACAACAAACTGACAAAACTATACCGAATTAGCCATCAGCTCACGAATGTCTTAGAAACAATATTGCTCGAAAGGAACCAAATTGAACACATTACAAAAGATGCTTTTGGGGGCCTCGAAGATAATGTGAAAAGAGTGGACTTACGGAACAATCAGCCAAGATCGATACCAAACTAATTCATGAACCTCCGAGCTCTTGAACAGCTATTACTGGCCGGAAATCCGTTAATCTGTGCCTGCCATGTGTTCGAAGACCAGCAGATAAGAGAAATTATCAAGGAGAAAATGGATTTTGCCAGATGCAGGTCTCCACCATCTTCTAGAGGATACATTATGGCGTGTGTATCAGGGGCATGTCTAAAATCAAGCGAGATTTTGCCAGAACACATATAAATCATGTGTAAGAAAGATTATTTCATCGACTTTGAGTTTTTCATAAATGCGAACGGAAATGGTGCCGAAGTATACTGGACAGTGTTTGGTCCCCGGAAATATTCAGGGGTGAGGCTCACTGCGACAGATGGCAGTACTGGAGAATTTGTTTACAATCGGACATTGCACTTTGTAGAAACGAACCAAATAATTTCGAATATGACATCGAACCATTCTTATATTATATGTGTCCAGGTTTTGATATTCAGTTGTTCAGAGGAACTCAGTGACTGTTCGTCGTATTTCTTCTTGTCTCACCGCTATCACACTAAACCTACTCCTCCGTCAGATACCGAACCTACTCTTTCGTCAACTAGTGAGCCTACTCCTCCGTCAACTACGGATCATTCGTATTCGACTTTAGTTATCGCGTTCTGTGTTGTAGGGGCCATTCTGATATTGGTGAATCTCTATTGCTGATACACTGTAGCGTTCGGGGGAGATCTCGCGTAGTTCCTTATAGGAGTCGCGTATCTAGCGCAGTTCATTTTACCAGTCGCGCGCTTCAGACCACCTTGCGTCCTATATCTGAAGGTGGCGAGCCAGGTACTGAGACGCGTATCGAACGGATTGGAGCAAACGCAGGAAGTAACGGAGGATCAAATGATATAGTACTCCCAACGATAGCCTCTGCTCCTCCAAATAAAACTTCAGACCACGCATATAGACTCGCACACAAGTTATGTGCCCAGGTGCTTCCGGTACAGCAACAAGCCCGACTTGATGATAGCGACAGCGTGGCGAATCGAGAGGATGATGATAATGATGATGCTCAGAGACGGAGCCAAAGATGGCATTTTCGAGTGATTTATTGCAAGAATCGGACAATTAATGAACATTTTACAACGAGATAACATTCTAAAAGTTCTACATCTGCTAGAGATGTAACAATATGAAGAAGTCGACGCGATATCTTACATATGCAAAATGCACGATGCCTGGATGATATGTCCGAAGAAACATGTGTATCGCGTATGCGAATCATATGTATCCCATGTAACTCACGCAGTGGACTCTTTCTTGCACTTGGCCATTTTCTCCGATTTGATCGTGATCGGAAGACAGTGACATGAGTTGGAGCTATTTATACCTTGGTGCGATACAGGTACGAGTCAAAAACTTTATGTATGGGAGAGAAGTATATCTGACATTTTTAGGATCCTTTAGTGCCATGCAATTGTTGATTTTTGTCATGTTTGGGCATGAAGAAAACAACGATACTTGAGTCCTTGCTTATAAGGTTATGCAAATCTGTGGTGCTGCATACACTGAGTTGCATATATGTGGCTAAGCTGACCATATCTTAATATTTATAGAAAAACTTTCACCCACTCGTCAAAATTTAATGGGATAACGTAATATTGCATCATTTTCACTGCAGTTTTCGACGTAAAACTCACCAAAAGGCGTCATTTGTTCCAAAAATAAAACGAACGAAAACAGATCGATCGAAATGAATAAATGTTGTGTTGTGACGCGTTTCCCGTAGTGACGTAGCAAAATGCGGACATTTCGTTATTACAACCGAAATGACTTGATGAATTTGTTCGTTGTACCGTTAGTTCTAAATGACAGACCTGCTTCAATATTTTTGTTTCAAGATATAAAAAGGCTTGAGGGATAATACATTCCTTATTCCGGTTTCCCCCCGGGTGTATGGAAAGTTACGACCCTCCCTGAATCTCTGCAACTTTCCATACACCCGGGGGGAAACGTGAATAACTAATATTCGAACATACCTCCAGTCCGTCTCAATGTTATAGCATTGTACCGAAAGTGGTGTTGAATTCTCGATACACACCGGCGAACACCTGCACTGCTGTGACGTTGTCGGCTGGCGAAGATAAATATAGTGAGCGCGCGCGAAATGTATACTTTCCCGCAGTTTGCAACAATGTTCGCATCGACCAGCTGGGAGGTGACGCCCCCTTCACTTTGTCATCTTGGAATATACTCGGATTAATAACACTATTTACTGGACCTCATCGCGAACTAAAATATGATATTGCATAGCATCCTGGACAGTTTGAGTGAAAATAGCCCACTCATTTCGAACCTCGGAATGGTATTTCATGCAAAAAGCTATGACACGCTGCAGTAAAATCAGGCGTCGTTGACACGAAAATAAAGACTGAACGGGAATCTAGATTTTCGGAACATATGGGGAAAATTCGAAGCGGTTCGATGGAAACGTAGACGGAGGAAACAAGACCATATTAAATTTCTAGAGATTGTAAGAAATCTTTTCGAGATATGAACATTCTGTTTCAGTAGAAACATGTGGATACAATATCTGTGGCTATAATGGATAACTAATGTTTCCATCTGTAACTATAACCCAATACTAATATTACGTGGGTTTATCACCTGTAACTATTATCGGTTACATCTGTAACTAGTATCGATTACATCTGTAACTATAATCCAATACTAATATCACCTGGGTTTATACCTGTAACTATTATCGATTACTAAGGCTTACCATCTGTAACTATAATCCCATGCTAATATTACTTGGGTTTATCACCTATAATTATTATCGATTACTAAGGCTTACCATTTGTAACTATAATCCAATACTAATATTACGTGGGTTTATCACCTGTAACTATTATCGATTACTAAGGCTTATAATCTGTACCTATAATCCAATATTAATATTACGTGAGTTTATAACCTGTAACTTGTATCGATTACTAAGGCTTACCATTCGTAACTATAATCCAATACTAATATTACGTGGGTTTATCACCTGTAATTGTTGTCGATTACTAAGGCTTACCATCTGTAACTATAATCCAATGCTAATATTACGTGGGGTTATCACCTATAACTATTATCGATTACTAAGGCTTACCATCTGTAACTATAATCCAATACTAATATTGCGTGGGTTTATCACCTGTAATTATTATCCATTACTGAGGTTTGCCATCTGTAACTATAATCCAATATTAATATTACGTGGGTTTCTCATCTGTAACTTTTATCAATTACTAAGGTTTACCATCTGCAACTACACTCTTAAAATGAAAGTGTTGTATTTACACTTGTAAATGTCAGAGCCGTAAAAACATTATACAACGCGTTATATTTGTAACACGCTTGGAAAATGTTGAAAAACGTGTTATATCCTACATGTATCTTATGATGCTGTATCAGCAGCAATACAACACTACAAACGTGTTAGATTCAGCATTATGAAGTATTATATTGGTCCTGATACAGCACTATAATGTTGGATATAACTTTTGTCAACACTTTCTGAGAGTGTTACAAATATAACACATTATATATAATGTTGTCACTCTCCGGACATTTATATTGTTAAATACAACACTTTCCTTTTAAGAGTGTATCATCCACTACTAATATGGCGCGGGTTTCTCATCTGTAACTTCTATCGATTCGAACCTACCTCAAGTTCGTCTCAATAAAGCTTTGTATCAAAAGTGGTTTTGAATTCCCAGCAAACACCGGCGAACACCAGTTTGCAACACTGTTCAGAGTGACTAGCTGGAAAATTTACTTTCATTCTAAAATGTTATGAAAGTGCATTATTTTGTTTCCTAGATGGTAGTAATTAGTAATCCTATCGGATTTGATGAGTTCTAGTTAGAATTTCAAAGTCAAATTATTCCATTGGAATGGGAATCACACAATATATTTTTTCTTCAGATTTGGCCTCTGAGAAATACGTTATGTAAACGCAGGGGTCTTAAATAGCAACTAACTTAGCCATCGCTGTTGAATCTTCTAAACAGTATATACTTGATTTAAAATATATTTTGGCTATTGTCCCACTGCACCCAAGTGGGTGTCCCAGTGATCCCCAAACTTGGACACTTTTTTTATTTTTTAAATTGTAATTTTGAAGAAAAGTATAGCAGATATTTATTAACTATTAGTTATAACTAGAGCATAGAATGTTACACTACAGTACAATAATAGCAGAGATTTTTGCAAAAAAAAATAAAAATGTCCCAGTGTACCCCAATCTCTCCTACTTACATTAACCATCTGTGGCTATATTTGATAAAGATTTACCACATGTGAAATATACTCGACTATGAATATTACATGGGTTTGTCATCTGTAACTATTATCGAGTACAAAGGTTTACCATCTGTAACTGTAATCGACTACTAATATCACGCAGGGTTCTCATCTGTAACTTTTAACGATTACACTGGTTTACCGTGTGTGAATAGAATCGACTACTAATATTTACCATCTATAACTATAGATGACTACTAAGGTTTGCCATCTGTAACTAATATCGACTTAGCATTTCACGTGGGTTTGTCGTCTGTAACGATAACTGATTGGAAGGTTTGCCGTCCGTGAATATAATCGATTACAGATCACTTCACCCAGTTTCGATTAATCGCCGTGTATACCAAAATAATTGATCTTGGCTTTACTAATGCAGAAGTGTTTCTCACCTCTCGAGGTATTTGTCGTATTTTCATTATCACGGGTCACAAAGACAGTTCGGCAAATAGATTTTCCGCGGTATACCCAATCTAGCCCCAGAACTCACTTTTGCTGCGAAAACTGACCTCTGGCCTAGTGGATTTCTGGGAGCGAAAACGGAAACGTCGCACCTCTTTGTTTACTTTCTTATTTATTTTACTTTTTATGTGTTTTGTACTCTGTCCCCAAATGGGATGCTCAGTGCAATGAAGAATCTTATCTTATGCGCACAATTAATTTTGGGCGGAACCAATCTATTTCCGTATTGGCGAAAATTAGCCTAGTAGTCCAGTCAATATACAGCAGGACCCACCACTAATTGCAACAGAAATGAAACCGCTTGTATCTGTCTGAGATAGGTCTACTTCATAACATACTAAAAGTCTTCTAAAGTATTTGGAGTGGAACATGGTGAATTTCGTGGGTGAAAGTTTGCCAGTTTTAACTCATTTTCCATTAACCTGCTGAATATTAGTAGTAGGTAGAGCGTAAGTAAACTAGTTAGCCCTCAACTGCGCATGCGCGAGAACCTGTTTTGACGTCATTTGGGGCGGAGCGAGGGGGTTATTGGGGCGTGGCCTATGAGTGCACTTGCACTGGGTTTTTCCAAAAATTGGGTTTATTCAAGATGGCGGCTTGTTTTTGTAGGTTAGGGGTGGTCGGATTCAAGATGGCGGCATGTTTTTGTAGGTTAGGGGTGGTCGGATTCAAGATGGCGGCTTGTTTTTGTATGTTAGGGGTGGTCGTATTCAAGATGGCGGCTTTTTACACCAAGCCAGGTGTTTACACCAAGCCAGGTGTTCACCGCAACATTGTAGCGAACGTGCAACATTGTTGCAATTCGGGGAGCCAGGTGTTCGGCACGTGAACTCACTCACGGAGACACCAAACCAGGTGTTCACCGCAACATTGTAGCGAACGTGCCTGTTGTCCGCTGAAAATATGCAAATGAGGGCTGGGGAAAACCCATAACACACACAAACAAGCCGCCATCTTGAATACGACCACCCCTAACCTACAAAAACAAGCCGCCATCTTGAAACCGACCACCCCTACCATACAAAAACAAGCCGCCATCTTGAAACACATATGCAAATGAGGGCTGGGGAAAACCCATAACACACACAAACAAGCCGCCATCTTGAATACAGGTGGTCGGATTCAAGATGGCGGCTTGTTTTTGTATGGTGGGGGTGGTCGGTTTCAAGATGGCGGCTTATGGTGTTGTGTGTGTAAAATAAGGTGCCGCCATTTTGAACCCACCCACTCACCGGTGTCAGTCAGTGTGTGATTGAAAGTCCGCCATTTTGAACCCACCCACTCACCCCGTGCACTGATTGACCTGGTATGTGAGTGGGTGGGTTCAAAATGGCGGCTTATGGTGTTGTGTGTGTAAAATAAGGTGCCGCCATTTTGAACCCACCCACTCACCGGTGTCAGTCAGTGTGTGAGTGTGGGTGGGTTCAAAATGGCGGCTTGTAGTTGTGTGTTATGGGTGGTGTGTTTCAAAATGGTGGACAATTTCACCTGCCCCCTTCCCGGCCCTCATTTGCATATTTTCAAAATGGCGGCTTGTTTGTGTGTGTTATGGGTGGTGTGTTTCAAAATGGCGGCCTGTTGTTACTGAAAATATGCAAATGAGGTCTTTGGGTTTTTTTCAAAATGGCGGCTTGTTTGTGTGTGTTATGGGTGGTGTGTTTCAAAATGGCGGCCTGTTTGTTGTCCACCCTTTTGAAAATATGCAAATGAGGTCAATTGGATATAAAAGGAGTCCATTTTTAGGGAAAGGGGTGTATTCAATCTGACTTACCTGACCTGACCTGTCTCCCTGCCTGCCTGCCTGCCTGCCTGCATCCCTGCCTTGCTTGCCTGCCTGCATTCTGCCTGTATGGAATGCATGTACTGACTTGGTTCTGGGTTTTTTCCATCACGGTTGTGCGCAGGTGTATGACGTCACTTCCGGTCTGCGTGAATCGGGCGTGACCTGGGACTATGGGATGCATGTACTGACTTGGTTCTGGGTATTTGTCATCACGGGGAGGTCACGTGATCAGTTCAAGGTCATATCCATTTTTTATCGATATGTCAACCCCACACCCAGTCCATTAGATGCTCCTTCACCTAAGCTTCACTTTGATACCTCACTCGACCTGTGGTGTGAGTGAGTGCAAGAATGTATTCATCCGCGGTGATGCAGTCATGTCTGGCGGTGATTCGGTCTCGGGAAAAAGCTTCCTTGCCCAATGCCTACGGACTTTACCGAAGATACACGGACTTTAACGAAAAGACACGGACGTACACGAAAAGACGCGAAGGTGAACGCCATTGTGGGAAACCTCCCACAGACAGGTCAGTACATGCATTTCTATGTTGTTCACGCATAATAAAAGGATTGATCTGTAATCTGTGTTGTTGTTGTTGCTCCCTTTTTTTGGACTAACCCATCAGAATAGTACGTATCACGGACTATACCCGTAGAGCTACATCTGGTCTATAAAACATGTCCCTCTGGATCCCACACCTTCATTTCTACAGAGCCATGGCGGAGATCCAGCCCCATGCGACTCGCATTTTACAGTATGCCACCGTGGTGAATTCATTCACGGGTTACCGAGCAGTGGTCCGGTCCATGTTTGCAGATGGCGACGACAACGAGGGACGACGCCAGATCCTGAACGAGTTCACAGAAGCGGTCCTCCACAGAGTGCACTCGATGGACAGGCGTGCCATCACTCACCACTACTGGACTATGACAGCCATCCTTGATGCTCGCGCTATGGACCAGGAGCGCTCACGCCGGAACCAGCGCCGGCTGGTTGGCCTCATACTAGTCTGTGCCCTATTCACCCTGGCGCTGTGGTATTGACACTATAAATACGAGGGGAAGAGACAGAGTGTGTGTGTTATTCTCACATTGACAGCAAGCATGTCACTACGCGCTATTCTGCCTCTGACACCCAGTGTAAGGTTATACATTTATCAAGATAAAGTGACGCTGGTGAAAGACCATCAATCGATTTACTGGACGCCCGCTCAAATGCTATCGAATCCGGTGACATTACAGCGTGATGGGTGGACTAAGTTTAAACGGGTATTGAGCGGAGAGTTGGACGGAGACGTGATTCACCTGGACAATGCCATGTACGTCTATTCCGTACCGCCCCTCTTCATGCGAAAAAGATGGCGTCTGGGCCGGTACCAAGAGCATACGCGCAGTATCCTCCTCAGCCCCGCTGTGTGGTCCGCCTTGGAGAAAATAGTGCCTATTGTAGACCAGTTATTGACACCGGACGATCGATCACCCGACCAATTAGCGTGCGTTCGTGCTAGGGAAGATGCGCTGAGTGACCCTGATGAAAAAAAATTCTGATGATGGACAACATACTAGAGAAGGCACAGAGGCTAGAGTGACAGTATAGGTCCTGACCCTATAAATACGAGGGCTGAGACAGAGTGTGGGTCATTCGCCGTTCGACATTGAGAGCAAGCATGTCATCACTCCAAGCTATCCTGCCTCTTACACCTTACCAGGTGGGATTATACGTGTATCAAGATAAAGTCACCCTGGTGGAAGATGCTGGAGCGATTTGCTGGGCGCCCGCTGAGACTTTATCGAATACGGTGACACTAGAGCGTGATGGCTGGAGTAAATTTAAACGGGTGTTGAGCGGTGAATTGGACGGACACCTGATTCACCTGGACAACGCCAACTACGTCTACCATACTGCGCTCTACCCACGGGTGGGTCGCTACCAAGAGCCTGCACGAAGTTTCCTCCTCACTTCGTCTCTGTGGTCAGCCTTGGAGAAAGTAGTCCCTATAGTGGACCAGTTGTTTACACCGGACGACCGGTCACCCGACCAATTGGCATGAGCTCGTGCTGTCGAACACGCGCTAGATGAACCTGATGAAAAAAAAGCGGATGGGGAAAATACTATATGTATAGAATGCACACAGGCTAGAATGACAGTATCACCTGATCAAGCGACCCAGAACGATGAAGAAGAAGAAAAAATCCGTGATGAAGCCGCGGGGCCAATGGCTGAACCCCATGAACAACTACATGAACCCGACGACGACGATGCCATTGATTACCCCGCTAGACTCAGTCAGCCCAATGACATGACCACCTGATCCTTTGATCTCACGGGGTTCTCCCTATAAATACGAGAGACAGTGAAATCTGGTACCATTCACGTACTGACCATGACAGAGCATATAGTACTGGCGTATTTCAGCTTGACCCCCGAGGTTTTCCTGCACGTGTATGCGGATAAGGTCGATATCATGGAGGAGGTGGTGGGAGACACGGACCCTACACAACCGTGCCCGGCTCACATTCGTCTGTCCCGGAAGGGCTGGACCAAATTCAAACGGGTGTTGTCTGGTGAACTGGACGGCGACCTCATCCACTTGTGTCACGATGTGTACATCCGACGCGGCCCTTTCTTTGCTCAATTGGCTCGGCTAGATGGAGGTACAGTGCATTTTACCCTTCACCCTGATCTATGGTCTCCATTGGAAGATGCCGTGGTGGATGTGGATGAAGTGCTTATCAAGCGGTCATCAGACGAGTTGGACTGGTCATTGACCATGGTCACTGTGGAAGTCCACGAAGAAAATCAGAAAGAAACTCCGGCCCAAGATATACCCGTTATAAATAAACGATAGAGCCAGGGTCCATCATCATTTTGTCACCCTGAAGCGCTGGGAGAAGGTGTTGGATAACTTATACTACAGTCCCGACAGTCCGGCAGCCTATAGTGCATTGTCGGCTCTCTATCGAGCGGCCAAACCCCAGGGGGTACAACGTGCCCAAGTCCGAGATTGGTTAAGAAGACAAGACACCTATACCTTACATCGATCTGTCCGTCGCCATTTTCTGCGGAACCGGGTCATCGTGGGAGGAATAGATGCCCAGTGGCAAGCGGATTTGGTGGATATGAGCGCCTTTGCCAAACACAACGATGAGAATCGGTATATCTTGACGTGCATCGATATCCTATCAAGTATGCGTGGGTGGTACCCATCCGGACGAAAACGGGGGCAAATCTCATAGCGGCGTTCAAAGACATCTTCAAGATCGGGCGCAAACCTTTGTATTTGCAAACCGACGAAGGCACGGAATTCCTCAACAGACCGTTCCAAGCCTTTCTCAAGAAACAGAAGGTGTTTTTCTTCCATACGTACAACGAGACCAAGGCTTCCGTGGTGGAGAGGTTCAACAGGACATTCAAAGGCCGCATGTATAAATATTTCACTTATAAGAATACAAGGCGGTACATCGATGTTCTCCCGAAACTGGTGAGGGGTTACAATCGAGCCTATCATCGGAGTATAGAGAGAGCCCCCATTACCGTGACCCAACGCAATGAAGCCCAAGTCCGGCGTGTGTTGTACCCCAGGCCATCGCAGCGACGACGAAGGCGGT